>VMDO01007852.1:29569-88385 GCA_007922755.1 Pedetes capensis
TTTTTTTTTTTTTTTTTTTTTTTTTTTTTTTTTTTTTTTTTTTTTTTTTTTTTTTTTTTTTTTTTTTTTTTTTTTTTTTTTTTTTTTTTTTTTTTTTTGTGGTACCAGGAATTAAACGCAGGGCCTTGCAGTTGCATGCATTGCAAGTGCTGGACCACTGAGCTGCACCCCCAGCCCATTTTTTTTTTTTTTTTTACTTTTTGAGACAGAGTCTCACTAAATTATGCAGACTGCCTCTGGTCTCAAACTTGCAATCCTCCTGTCTCTGCCTCCCAAATTGCTGGGATTACAGGCATGGTCCATGGCTCACTGACCTAGTGTAAGACTTTCTAATGTAAGTGGAACAAAATCAGGCTTAGAACATGTTGTAATCAGTGGGTAATGTGGTGAAGTTCCTTATGAACTGTCACTTTGTAGAGGATTTTGTTTTCAGAATGCATTCTAAATGAGTGTATGTGTTTCTTCATAGTTAAGATAATAGGGACATATTTGAAAGCTCTTATAGAAAACCTGAGGTATGGAAAACTAAATAGATTAAAACAATTGTATACATGTATGGGTTGTCATGGTTGGACAGTGAAAAATTCTAGGAGAATGTCATTGATATGTGTTGGCATCATAGATTTTAATGTTTATAAATGTATCATGAAAAAAAATTTTTTTTGAAATAGGTAGTATTTGTAGTAAACAAAGAGGGAATTCAGAATCAAGAGAGCTATGTCTCCTTATAATGATCCAATGGTTGATGAGTAAATAAAATCAAGGTATTCTAGCCTTTTTTTCTTTCCTTGCTTTTTATATAGACTTAAATAATTTGAGCATCAACTTAGTTTAATTATCTCAGTGGCACTTTGGTGTTTTAAGCTAGTTTTTTTAGAAGCTAGTACATAAAAGTGAGAATTTGGGAAACAAGTTGGAGATACAGAGACTTTCAGCATCATAAAAATAAATTATTATGCAGTTTCATACTTTTTTCAGATTCCTGTGGCCTTTGTTTTTAATTAAATTCTAGGTTTGGTTTATCCCAGCACCATGACTAGTAGCTTCTTAGAAAGAATGCACTAGTTGCTAATTTATTTTGCAATTATTTGTTTTAAAATTACACATTTATTAGTATAAAAGAATTGAATTCTTTGTCTTATAATATGGTTTAAATTCAACTTCAGCTCCATAAACTCTTGAATAGAAAGCAATGTGATGTTTATTTTCCTAGAGGAATTTCATTTTTCATGAATAAAGTAGTAAGATGATTGAGGAAAATGAAAAGAAACTTGATTTATCTCAATGCATGCAATTTTGTGTATATGTATGTGCCCACATGTCTGTACACACACACACACACACACACACACACACACACATATATTCAGGACAAATGAGTCATTTCAATGATGGTACAGTTATTGTGGTACAGTTCTGAAATCAGCAATAAAGAAGTCAACCTATGGAGACACATAGATTTCTGAATCTTCCCTGAACAAGTTACTGGATAATTTCTTCCAGTCATTTTAGAAAATTCTGTGATTCAAACTGTCAGGAGTTCTGTGAACAATTATTTTCTGTGACTCCACAGCCCTGAACCCCCTAAAGCAATTTTAAACAATATATTAGATCAGTTATTTTACATATGAACCACAACTGCCTTAAAGGATCCATTTCAGTGTTGCCTGTAAGTTGAAATGCTAGTAAAATCAACTTTTGCTTCCATTTCTTCTTTATATTTAGGCTGGAGTCTTCTTTATAAGAATTTCCTCTCTTCCTTTTCCTGGGAAGAATGTACACAATTGAATTCCATAATGCAAAATAAACTGTTTACAGTCCAATCAACTGCATGGTAAAATGCAAAGGGTGTGTACCAACCCTGTGAAGAACAGGGCATCAAGAGAAAGCCAGAAAATGTGAAGTTATAAATGAGGCACACTTGTCTGCAGTTTCAGCTCATTTTCCTTTAGCTGTTTTTCCAAAACATAAAATTTCTACAGCTCACCAATACAATGTCCTGGCAGAGAAGTTATTGGCTCAATAAATCTTGATTTTGGAACGGTTTCTCATTTGACATCTGAATTATTTCAGTTTACTTTAGTTCCATCACTTTTTGTTTCCTGCAAGCCAGACATAAGTCCTTAGAACGTTTGTTGTTGCTGTTGTTGTTAGGTGCCGTCGAGTCGGATCCGACTCATAGCGAGCCTCTGTACGACAGGGGAAACACTATTGTCAATGCTTCTCTGCTGTTCATAGGGTTTTCAATGGCAGACTGATTTTTGAGAGGGGGTTGCCAGGTCCTTCTTCCAAGCCTACAGCTTCTGGTGTTCCCAGGCGGTCTCCCACCCAGGTACTAACCAGGCCCAACCCTGCTTAGCTTCCGAGATCTGACGGGATTGTATGCCACAGGGCTACCGCTGCAGGCTTTAGAACATTTACTCTTGCCAAAATCTGTTGCCTTTATCTAGTGATCATTAGCCTGTTTTCACAGGACAGAGTGACTGCCTACTTGGCCTTCACGATCTGGGAAGAATTCCTTAGAAAATGGAAAGCTCATTTAAGTCTCCGTCTATTGTTTGGATTTCATAAACTGATGTGAATTTAAGGATAATGATAATGATATAATGATATAATGATATAATGATAAGGATAAGCATTATCATTATAAACTTTCAAAAATTAAAATATATGTGCAGCAAAAATTGGTAGCTGCATTTATGAAGTAATGAAAACATAATTTACATAGAATTTTTCCCAAGACCATTTGTTGATTTTAGAAGAAACTTCAAATATTATTGTTATCCGTTCTTGTGATAAAACATTAGATATATTTATATTTTAAAAGAATTTTTAAAATTTTTTGAGATTTGCTTTCTTGTATTTAGTGGCAATGCTAACATTGCCAAGAAAAAAACTAAACAGAAATACATCTTATGAATTCTGAGTTAGCTACAGAACTTAAGATACAAGTCTCTAAGAGTTTATCTCAATGTAACTATGATCATATTAAGACATTTAGCTTGATATAACATCATAATCATAATTTTCAACCTCCAAAATGTATTTATAGTACATAATATTAAATACTATTGATTTATTAATCACAATTGTTGCTATTGTTAGGTGCTGCCATAGAGCCAGATCCAACTCATAGCGACCCTATGTACAACAGAAGGAAATACTCCCTGATACTACACTGTGCTCAGCACTGTGTCAGTGCTTCTCTGCTATTAATAGAGTTTTCAATGGCAGATTGTTTCTATAATGGCCTGCCAGATCTTTCTCCCTAGCCTAAAGCACCTGGTATTCCCAGGAGGTCTCCCATCCAATGTCTAACCAGGCCGACCCTGCTTAGCTTCCAACATCAGGTGGGATGGGATGCCAGGGTGCTATGGCTGCAGACATTAATCATAACAACATGTTTTAAATGTTTTGTCTTGACATAAACATACTATATTCCACATCGACAAAAGGAAAAGACACAAACTGATATAATACACTTACTAGAACCACAGTTTTTTGAGTACAGACAAACTAAATTGCCTATGCATCCAAAATTTAACAGCCCAGAGATTGAAATTTTCTGGTTTTCAATCTCTCTCTCTCTCTCTCTCTCTCTCTCTGTCTCTCTCTGTCTCTTTCTCTCTCTCCCCTTCTACCTCTCTCTCATCCTTTCACTCTCTTTCTTGCCTCTATTTCTCAGTTATTCGTATAGCTATACATTTGAAAGTTATAAGAATTTTGTTACAGGAAAATTCCCTTGAGAACTACAAAGAAGCCTCTTCGCTTTTGCATTATTTTTATTTATGCCCTCCCCAATTTGTACACAAGCTTTCTGAAATGTCAAATTAAAACTGTTGCTACTTGGGAAGACAATTTTATTGTTTTGAATGAGTTGTCAAAACAGGCAAATACATTTCTGTAAATAAAACAGATTCTATTTTAAATAAGTTCTGCCAGAACCCAAGTGACTGTTTTAGCAGCTAGGCTTCCAGGCAGGCCAGTACATTACTATTCAGTTATTCTCCATATCATGGTCTTAATCTAATATCTAGACAAAGATGCTTTGGCTTCTGATGCCACCAGAAAGAACCACCTTTTTCAATTTGACAAATTAAAACACAAACAAACAAACGGCAAACAGATTGCCATGAAGTGAAAGTAATATTTTTGATGAGATATAATTCAAATATCCAATTGTGATGATGATGTTAAAAATAATAAAACTATTTTGGCAACAAGGATGTCTGCATATCTTTGATAGTAGGCAAAAGTGTCAGATAGGCAAAATAAATTTTGATAAGAGTTTGAAATCAAATTACTACTTATAAGTACAGTTTGGACAAGTTCCATTCAGGGAATGGATGAGAACATTTGAGGAAAGCTTAATAACTATCAATGAACTATTTTCAAAGATATAGGCAAAATGTAGTACAATGCTTGGGAAGAGCAGACTCGGAGCTGATGGGAGTCAGACACTAGTGGTCTTTGGCCTTAGGGGTAGAGACAAGGGCTGGCTGTTGAACTTACAGCCACAGAGAGCTATATGGAGAAGACATCTGACAAACTACTGAACTCAGGTCCCCAAACTCAGTTGCTTAATGGTGACCCCAGGGCACAAATGCAGGGCAGTAATTTCCCTGAGCACACATACCTGCCCCTTCATCCTGCCATGACTGACCACACTATAGATCACATGGCATGGTCTCATTGCTGTTGTCTCCATAGGTCATTGTCCCATGCTTTAGTGCAGAGAGGAGATATTTGAGAAACAAAGAAGACACAAAGGACAACTTAGACTCATAGACATTTCTATTTATGCATGATTGACTGATCATGATTACTGCTTTTGGTGTCTGTACTTGAGGTTGATATAAAGTCTCCCTTGGGCTGAGATCTAGTTCATATGGTAGAATGCTGCTCTGCACTCTCTAAGTCCCTGAGTTCAATCTCCAGGACAGCAAAAATGGAAGAAGGACCAGGAAGCCCCCTCCTGAAATAATCCAAAACAATCAGGTATTGAAAACCCTGTGAATCTGTTGTACACAGGGTCACTATGAGTCGGACCTGACTTATGGCACCTAACAACAACTACATAAAGTAGCCCTTTTATGAAGTTTGCCACATGCTCTCTGGAGAATTTCACATCTATTAACTCTTCCCCAATGACCTACTGTTTTTTATCCTCATTTTCATTCTTCCCATTTGTCAGACAAAGAAACTGAGGCACTAGTTTGTAGCCAGAACTTTCACCAACTGCCTGCTTATTAAATCCAATCCATGCTGGGTAATAGTAGCAAAGTCCTTTTGGTTATTCCATTAATGTGAATGGATCTGATAGCTCAATATACTATTAGCATTTTTATTTGCTGTTGTTAATACTTATATAAACTAATACAATATTAATAATACATAGATTACAGTGTATTTTTATTGTGTGGCCTAGGGCATAATTGTACTAAAATCTATCTATTATTTATCTGAAATTCAAAATTACCTGTATATCTTCTTTTTTTTTTTTTTTTTGCTAAATTCGTTAATCCTAGGATAAGGACAAGTCTACAAGTCTGACCCTTGAAGAAGATGGAGAAAGACATTGCAGGCATAGTAAATAAGAGAAAACCTTGTACATAAAAGTATATGTGTGTATTGAACGCATAAGTGGAAAAGAGAAAAGTATATTATATTTACAAGGCAGTTTCATGATGCCCAGAAAATGTGAGCTCCAAAAATTTGACTGAAAATTTAGGTTGAGGTCCAATAATTTAAAAAAATGCACCCTGTCATAGACAATTGATATGAATCATGGAGAGATGTTACATAGGGATAGGCTGTGATCACATTTGCATTTTAGAGCCATAACTTTGATGGCATTTTGAAGGATTAACCACAGTAGAAAGGAGAAAAAAATTGTAACATCCCTTGGAAACATCCCTGTGGTAAAATTAAGAGAAATTAATTATTTACATTAAATATGACAAAAGATTCTCATCTTTTTTGTAATTTTTCCCTCTTCTGCCCTTTCTCCAAATTTCAGGCTACCTACTACCTCATAAGGTTGTATTCTTTTTTTTTTACTTCCACAAGTTTTGCAAAGTTCAGAAACTGGCCTCTGGGCACTGGAGCGACTCCTGCCCTTTCTTAGATCTGTGAAGGAAATGACAAACTGTTCTTGATAAATGCACTTGGCTATGGCACTTGGTGAATGCTGTCTATTTGTGAGACTAACCAGGGGCTACCACAGCAAAATGGAAATCTAAAATAAATGAAGAAATCTGTGGCCATAGTTTTTTTCTCTGTAATATTTTATGTTAATTTTTAAGGATGACTTATTATAAGTCCATTCTCTAAAGGCAGTTTCATTTGTATTAAGTATATCCAAAGTGAATTTCCATTACTTCTACCCCAGGTCTTCTTGAATAGTCACAAAAGAAGAGGTTATATTTTAATACATAAAATTGGTCATAAGAAAAATATTTTCAGAAAGAAATCTCTAATGTGAAACAAAGGCTATTTTCAGTAATTTCATTTTCAGTGAAATAATCATTCATGCAAAACACATGTTCTTCTTATATTGTGTACACAATTTCTGAAAAGTCATAATTTCATATAAAATACAGTAGCTCAAAAGCCTCAATGCACTTATTTCATATAATACTAATTCCCACAGTTGTTCTATTTTAAAATGTGCCTTTTAAAAAAGCAGAAATCACTTATTCTTATTTTTCTTCCACACCACAACAGAACATGATTTGAACAAGAATATGAAAATAAATGAATCAAAAGTGCCAAATAATAGTAATGAAAACATCTATTGTATTCAGCCTATAATGTGACTAAGAGAGAGTTTTGTGTGCTGAGACAACGCAGAGAGAGAGAGTAGGGACTTCTATCCTATTAATGTAACAGAATATCTGAGCGTTACCCTCATACAAAGTTGGTCCAGATTGATCAGAAGGGAGCTTTAGCCTGTTGAATGCATGAATGTTTCCTAAAAGGAAAAAAAAAAAAAAAACCAAGAGCCCATCTATTTAAAATTTTGTCCACTCATTAAAGTGCATAAACAAAATAGAAATATATCTTAATATGATTCCACAAAGAATGAGAACTTACTGTAGTTTATCAGGCAGCCATTTCTGTAGGCATTGCATAAAAACAGTTAGGGTGGATTCTGTATTAACTATGGGGTGCTTCCTTTCCTTCAACAATAATTGTGTTAATGCATGTTTTAATCAGTATTAAATACTAGCAATAACATGCTTTTAATTATGTTTTAAGTGAGTCCTTTATTGGGCTGTTTGGGGAAGCAAATTAGTCAAAAGGAGCTGTTAATCAAAAACGTGTTACTGGCCCAAAATAAATGTTCATTTAAGGAGCCATTTGAAATAAACCTGGCTCATTTCCTCTGACAACCTGCAAGGACACCAATCTCTCCTGAGGATAACTTCTTCAGTACTTGCTTGGATATGCCTTGCTGCTCAGAAGTTATAAGGAGCAACATTAAGCAGTTTAGGTCATTCATCAGCTAACTTTTACTACTGTACTCAAGAAAATGAGCCTCTTAGGAACTTCACAGCAGATCTATTCCTTCATTAGCTAAGTAATATTGAGAGAGATGTTCCTGTCACTTCCAATGGAGAAATCTATTGTGCTGAATTTTAGTGCTATTCCTGTTGTCTATGAACTGTCTTTGCAAATTCCAAGGTATTTAGGCTGAAAAACTAGCATAATTATCTCTGAACATTTTTCATATATATTCATTTCCTTTTATTGAACAATCTCTGGCCAGAATGTACCACTGGGTGAGATTATATATTTCATGTTACACTTCTGTGTTAGGACTGGGCTTTCTCAGTATTATCCTCGATTAGTAACGTGCAAATTGAAATACAACTTTGGAAAGTATCTCAGAGCAATTGAATTGATGATTTAATTCTTCAGTTTAAAAAATAAGTCCACATGAAAATTATTCTATATTGTGGTGAAAACATTAATTTTAAAGTTATGTTTATTCATTTGTTGGCCAGCCTACTTGCACTTGGGATTCTTATTCACAATCCACTATCTTTTTAATCTTTTTCCTCTTCTTATTTAAAGGCTAAGTCTACTGAAAATTGGAAGTCCCACAGTGAAGTTCCTCCCCTGACTCCATGTCAAATAGAGTTTTTGGAAATCCAACTTTCAAAGTAGACAACTTTATGAAAGTGTCATTAGGTATGTAGACATTAAATTGCTCCTTATATGGCCAACTGGCTCACCACAAGAAGTTAGCTGTAAATATGTACCAAATGTTTGTTCCAAACTGTATCTATCAGACTACTAGGTATTCAACATAGAGCAAGGCAGGCAGGATCTGTTGAGAAGATGATAGGGCAGCTCCCTGAGTTGTACAGTCTGAGGTAGGCTTTAAATACTTCCCTATTTCCTCAACATAAACATTAATCAACTACAGTGTTAGGGAAGTTCAACAAAGCCATTAGAGGGTGTGACAATTTGCAATATCTGCTTACTAGTTTCTGGATTTGTGGAAAATATTGCCCATATGCATTGCCTTTTCATTGTTGGATTTTTACTGTTGTTTTAAATTGCTATTTGGTGCTTATTTTAATTTGTCTGTTCTCACTTTTGATCTTTGACCAAAACAAGCCATACAGGAGTATCCTAGGCTTTCCATTTCCTAGGGAAATGAAAGTGTTCAATTTCCTGATTCAGAAAGGTGGCAAGGCCCTAAAGGAAAGATATTTCAAAATTTTCCCAGAATTGTAAGATGTCTATTCAGGAGATAGAGCCCAAGAAGCTCAACTCCACCAAACTCATATCCCAAATCAGATGAGGACATAAAACTCAAGAAATTCATTCTGAAGGGAGAGAAGGTGGTTCAGACTAAACATCTTATGTTGGCTTGCCCAGCCCCAGAAATAACATCCCTAACAAAAGAGAATCAATAGCAATATATCTAGAATAGAGCCCACCTGTAAAGAATAAGCTTGGGTTGCTATGAGTAAGAACTGACTCTATGACACCTTCACAACAACAAATGCTGGAGGCTGCAGTCTCGGTGAATGTGGGACAAAGAAGGAGTTGGGGAGGGTCTGTAAACCTGGGCAAAGTTTTGTTCCTATAAAGTTTAAGTGAGAGAAAGCTTAAGACATCTTGCATGGGTTTATCATAATCTTACACCTTGACATCCCCAAAAAATAATGACTCATGTTAATTAAGTGCATGCTGTGTGCCATTTTGGTGCAAAGTGTAGTATATACATTATCTTATTTAATTTTCTCTCTAGGTAGCTTCTATTTTTGTCTTTAAATTACACACAATGAAAGCTTAAATGGGGCGAGGGGTTAGCTCAGTTGTACAGTACTTGCCTTGTATGCACAAGGCCCTGTATTTGATCCCTACTATTGCAAAAAGACTTTAAAAAATTAAAAATCCAATAATTTCTTGGTCATACATCAGAATTTGGACATTAACCCAGATGTCAAATCTAAACTTATAGCTAAGAAAAAAGTCAGGGAAAGCTGCCAAGTTCTACATGAGACTGTAATATGAATTAGAAATAAACTTTTATTTTATTATTCTAGTGAGATTTTTATCTTACTTGTCCCCTAAGTCCCAGACATGATACTCTCTAAATAGTTGTGAGTTGATGAGTGGATGAGTCAGTGGTCCAACACTTGCCTAGCATGAGGCTCTGAGTTTAACTGCCAGCACTACAGGGAAGAAAAAGTAAATAAATATATGCTATAGGGACTTATCAGGAATTAAAAATCCCATTTATATCTGCTAAAAATCCCATTATATCTGAATATAATTATCATAACAACTCTGGAGGTGCCAGATTGGTCCA
Organism: Pedetes capensis; assembly: GCA_007922755.1. Lineage (NCBI taxonomy): Eukaryota > Metazoa > Chordata > Mammalia > Rodentia > Pedetidae > Pedetes > Pedetes capensis. The sequence continues at coordinate 39,402 of VMDO01007852.1, forward strand.
CACTCTCTTTCAAATCTCTTTTCTGATGCTGGCCATATATTACTTTCTGATATCTTATTGTTTGTTTGTTGTTGGGTGCCATCAAGTTGGATCTAACTCATAGTAACACTACATACAATAGAACAAAACATTCTCTGACACTGTGCCATGCCCAATACTATTGCTAGTGCTTCTCTGCTGTTCAAAGGGTTTTTCATGGATGATTTTTTTAAGAGTAGGCTGCAGGGTCCTTCTCCCTCGCCCACAGCACCTGATATTTCCAGGAGGTCTCTCATCCAAGGACCAGCCAGGCCACCCTTGCTTCACTTCTGAGACCTTAGGAGGTTGGATGCCAGAGTGGTAGTGTTTGTCTAGCATGCACCAAGGTCCTGGGTTTGATTCCTAGCACAGCTAAACAGTTCTGATATCTTTGATTTATTTAATACTTTTCTTATAAAAATATGGTGATATAAATTTTATTATCCCTTTTGTTTTTACCATTGAAGAAAACGAGACATCTATATTTTAACTAACTAATGAAAGTTGACATAATTTTATTAAAAGGTAAACCCTTATTTTATTTCAATTACTTATTTTCTGGTGCTGAGGATCAAACTCAAGACCTCAACATGCTAGGCAAATGCTCTACCACTCACCTGAACCCCCACACCTCTAAAGCCTAATTTTAAATGCAAATGTTCTTAGGCAAGGTTTATTTTTGGTTTTTCTCTCCAGTTGTACCTCTCAATAATCTGAACATATTAGAAAATAAATGAGGCAAAAGTTCTCTTTTTCAAGCCTTGTCTCCATTTATTAACTTGTTAATATTACAATATAAGTTTGAGTGATTCAAAAATCATTTCCGTATATAATAATTATGTCAAAGATTATATACTTAATCTGTACCATAACTATTATTTTAATGAAAATGTACATTTCAGGTTAAGGTATGCCAATTTAAATTATGCTTTCTATTGATTAATTACTATCATAAATGAAATAGTTCTATCATAAGAATTTTTTCACAGTAGAATTCTTTTCAAACTCTTTTCCCAGATGGCTGCAGGTAGTCATAAAAGGTCAGAAACAACTGAGAAATATGAGGAAATAATTATGAAAACTTTACTTAATTTTTCTTCACGCTTTCATTCTTGTTCAGTCTGCATTGCCCACACAGGGTTCTCTTCTTGTCCTGTCTTAGCTATTACAGGTGGTGGAGAGAGGAAGGGTCCTCCCAGTCTTTCTACAGAAAGCTGTATCTGGGCAAAGGAAGGATAGAAAGCTGAGTTCTTGTACCACTACCATCTAGCTGCTCACTTAATATTTGTTAATTGACTTAATATGAAAGACAGTTAAGAACTGAAGGACTGGTTAATTATGGGTTATTAGGGTAATGCTGATTTTACTGATTCCCATTAAATTCTATCACTATGCATACACTCACAAATATTTTTAATTATTAAACATTAGAGGTACAATTCACCATTAAGAATGACTTCATATTTCTACAAATTTAAACTCTATAAAACACCTGTCTGTCAAACACTTTAATCAAATTGATAATTATTCATGGTTTCTGAAAATATCTGTAGGAAAGATTCACAAACAGATAAACTAAAACATAATCATTTTTTATATTTAACAGCTGATGAGATTTTGGAACAACACTTAAACATAAGAACAATAATGTTAAGGTTGTATTAGAAGTGGTGTTCTGCCTATGATGAAGACTGCCACCTGCTTTAAATGACGATTTTCTTCATTAAGTGCCGTATAGTACCTCTCCAGTGGTCATCATGTTGCACAAGCCACAGTAAGAGATTACTTCTGAAACCACTCCACAACTACAGGAGTTTCTAGTTAATAATGCAACCACAGTTTGCCTGTCTGGGACATTTAGAACTGTAGAAATATGATTTTTGTGAAAGAAAGTAATTATTAACTTTCCTGTCTATATCATGTAACACATTTATTTCAACCAGCGTTAATGGTAATTTTTTTCTGGTTTTAAACTTCCACAAAAATCTTTGTTGTTGTTGTTGTTGTTGTTGTTGTTGTTGTTTTTGTTGTTGTTGTTCTGGATATGGAGCCAAATGGATTTCACTAGTTGGGAGAAAACAGAAAGCCAATAACTAAGCAGAACCACCCAGCATCCATTTTAATAGCCAAGTTGGAATTAAACATTATTTGGAAAATTTTAAGAGGGAACTAACAGCTTTAGTTTCCATAGTTAGATTTTTTTGCCTTTCTACATGTCATTCAGAATGGAACCAGATGTGATAGAAATTCATTTGTGAAATCTTATAAAGAATATTTTTTTCTGATATTTCATTTTTAATCTTATTGATATCTTTTGAATGTTTATTTTTCTTTCTTTCCTTCTTTTTCTTTCCCTCTGTCTCTCTCTCTCTCTAGATTAGATTAGATAGATACATAGATGATAGATAGATAGATAGATAGATAGATAGATAGATAATTATTTTGTATAAATGCTCAGTCTTTTAGTATATAAGCCCAGATATATATGCAGTGCACAACCAGATAAACAGTCTATATGTTAAAATGCATAGGGTTTTCATAAAAATACCTAAAAGTTTCTTAAGGAAGCAATGATGAAAACAAGGCTGGAAAATGCTATGCTAGTCCATTACATTCAAAGATCAAGAGAAAAGTCAACATATGATAAAAAATTTCATAGCAATTTATACAATTAGTTTCTACTTCCATTTTATAAATATCTTATTTCCTTCTGTGGAACATGGAGTTGTAAGTGCAATGTTTAGTCATTGTAAAGTGTTTTCCTAATGTCTTTAATGATTTTAATGATAATTTAGAATTTATAGGAAGCTTTCCACTGGGCTTGGTGGCACATGCCTGTAATCCTGGTAGTTTGGAGGCTGAGGCAGGAGGATCATGAGTTCAAGACCAACCTAAACTATGTAACCAGTTCTTGGTCAACCTGGGCTACATAATAAGACTAAATACATAAATAAATTTCCCATCATCGCCCAATACTAATTCTTCCTATGTGGATCATTTATGAATCCTGAATAAAAATAATATGATTGCACATCTGGGTAGTAATATTCTATAGGTGAAATTGCTGACTCAAAATTCATTTAATGTGATGTGTTCACATGAATGCAAATGGTATCCTTCAAAAGCTTAGAAAACAGGCTTGCGTGTTTAAGTTTACAAAGTAAAAATCAAATATAAATGTGGATATTAATCATCAATAACATGTAGAAAACTGATAACTCTATCTTTTATTTGCTTACCTCATAATATTTGAGCCACCATTATGTCAGATAGTGAAATCTCCAAGGCAAAAAGTCCAGAAAGACAAGGAAAAAAAGATGGTACATCACTTTTGTAAGACTATCAACTCAGGTCTAAGGTCTAAGGATGAAATAATTTTGAATTCTAATATATAGCAATTAAAATAAGGGCATCTTAATTTATGTATAGCAGAAATGTTCATAAAAATAACAAGACAAAATAAGTGTAGCATAATTTCTATTAATGTTAATGACTTTGTCATTATGGGAAGCTATCTCAAACATATCCCATCAAAAAATATTTCCAATGCTCTCAAAATGTTTGTTCTAGAAAATAACATATTTTAGTATAAGGGAGAATTCGGAATAAAACACCATAGTATTTCTACTCTAAGTCATGTTTAAAATATCTAAGTGTGAGTCAGACACAATAGTGAGAATGCAAAGATCCAACTTCTTAAAGATTGAAATGATCAAAAGGCATCGTATTTTTTAAAATATTATATCTTATAGTTGAAACATATGAGAGAAAGGAAAGAAAATGCATAGCTATTTCTGCATTTGAAATTTTAAAAAAGGAATTTCTAAAAAACTAAGCAAAACATGAGTATTTAAAAGGGAGTGAGAAAACATTGATAAAATGAAAACTTGTCAGATAAAAGAAAACACTTCCTATGTAGTTCAATACCATGACACAATAAGCAATTTAATTACAAGGCTACAGTTTTTTAGAGTTAACTGTAATGTTGTTAGGTACTGTCCAGTCAAGTCCAACTCATAGCGACCCTCATAGGGTTTTCAATGGCTGACTTTTCAGGTTTGCCTAGGGAGTGGATTGCCACGTCCTTCTCCCATTTTTGCGGTGCTGGGACTCAAACTCCGGACCTCAGAGACTGCAGAGTGGCACTCTACCAACTGAGCTAAATTCCAGGCCAACTATATTGTGGTGTCTCCTTAATAAATGAGAAAAAAGACACTTTTCAAAAAAGTGTTAGGTGATTTATGAGTGCTTTTGAATTGAACATTTTTTTTTTTTCTCAAACGTTCATTAATTACACTAGACCAGGTATTTAGGCTCAAACAGTGGCAGGACTGCCAGAGGCAACCTGTAAATAACCATAAACTCTGAAACATTTACTGCATTTGTTCTATACAAAGAAGGCACCTCTTTTTTACTATCACAAACTTCAGAGTGAATTTTAACAGCCTGATTTTTTTTTTTTTAATATTTGGAATTGAACTCAAGGCTTTGCGCATGCTAACCAAGTGCTCTATCACTGATCTGCACCCCAGCAACCCCTCCTTTTTTTTGACAAGGTCTCCTTAAATTCCTTAGGCAACCTCTGTCCTCGAACTCGCAGTTCTCCTGGTTCAGATTCTCTAGCTGCTGGGATTACAGGCATGCAACATGGCGCTGGGCTAGACTGATTTTCTATATGCCAACAGAAGCTAATTAAAGGGAGTCTATGGAAACATTAACCATAGTGTGGTATTTGATAAGACTTGGATCTCATTCACTCAACTAACTCAACTAATAGTCTACCATATTTTGTACTGTTCCACATGTCACTAAGGATAGTATTCACGAAGGTGTCCAAGATGTTGTCCTAATATCAATTCAGTAGGAATGGATCCATTATGTACACCAATTGGATAAGCAATTTATAATATACCAGAAAAATTATTAGATTTTGAAAAAATAATGTTCTTTGAATAACATTCAGAAATTAAATCAGGAAAAATAAGGCTTTTAATAGAAGTACTGATATACATTATGTTTCTTTAGGCAAAATGCTCAAAATGGCATTTAGTAAAAAATTAAAACATATTCTTAGGAATGATTTTTTTTAAATTATTATCATATATCCAGTACTTCAAAATTTTTAAGGAATTTGCATTTCAGAAGATGAAATTAAATATAGCACCTAAATAAAGTCTCAGGTTTCTATGTATTTTTCATAAATTCAGTTAGTCCTCTGATCTTAGAATCACACACACACACATTTTAAATTTTAAGTTGCTATGAGGATTTATGACAAGGTGATCATCAATTCATACTCCCTAATTATGGTTAATGATTTCTAAACTTTTAACATAAGTTATGAATAGATTCATCATATTATGGTTTCACCATGTTATAAGTACATGAAACTTATGAAAAGGTTATTTTAACCATAATGATACCATATTAAATCATGTTGCTTTATTAAATTTTTGTATCTGAAGCACGATTTTCACTTTGTGTATAAATTGTATTCTAGGTCTTGCCACTTTTTTATTGTTTTCTGTAAATACTAGGACTGGAACTATGCAGTAACACATAGTTTACTAATTTATGTTGTTGTTAGGTGCCCTTGAGTCGGTATCAGACTCATAGAGACCCTACGTACAACAGGAAAAATACTATTGTCAGTGCTTCTCTGCTATTCATAGGGTTTTCAATGGTAGATTGATTTTTGGGAGTGGGTTGCCAGGTCTACCTCCCAAGCCTACAGCACTTGGTGTTCCCAGGCAGTCTCCCATCCAAGTACTAACCAGGCCTGACCCTGCTTAGCTTACGGAGATCTGATGGTATTGGATGCCACAGAGCCATGGCTTCAGGCTTACTAATTTATACAATTTTCCAATCAATATTTTCCACAATTAAAAATGCAAATAATTTTCAGAGCTCATAGAGAGTAAAATTTAAGTGGAAAACATTTTGTGGAAGAAGAGTTACTTGTTTTACTTACCCTAGTTTGGACTAGAAACTTGTGTGTGAAAAGTTTAAAGTATAAAGAAAAACAAAGATATTTGAGAGTATAGAATAGTAAACAGTTTCTGCAATATGCTAAAGCCAAAAAGCATGTCTGATTTTATTATTTTTCATATGTAGTTTAAATGTGTAAAAAATGCATTTTATTTTTCATCATGATCCTCTCCATCTTTTCCACTCCTTTGTTTCACTTAGTTCTGGATGACAGCAACCCTAATATAAATACTTTGATCACATCATGCTTTTTAACATGTTTGTTTTGACATCTATTTTCTCACCAAAAGATTAAATTTATTGCCTAAAGTGTCTCCTTATCATACTTTTGCAATAAAAGTCTATATTTAAAAATTACAAGAAAAAGAAACTGGTTAGAATTATCATTAAGAGATGTCTAAGATGAATCCAATAAAAATTTGGAACTTTTAAAAACATTTTGGATACTATATATTATTTATTATTTGTCAAATAGTATGTAGAGCAATAAGACCTAATATATGTCATTCTTTTCAATGTCTATGGAACTTATAGAGTAACAAAACAATGTAAATAGTACAAAATATGATGCTGTAATCTATATAATTGAATTGTTTCTGGGTTTGAATAAAAAAAGACAGATGAGAGTGTAGTGGAAGAAAAAAAGTGGAGGTTTGTTTTATGAATTAAAATATAGATTTATTAGAAAAAGCTAATTTTTTTCTTATGATGCTGAGGATTGAATCCAGGATCTGGTGCATGTTAGGAAAGTGCTCTACCACTGAGATACATGCTCAGCCCAAGTTTAAAATTGTAAGATAACTGACCAAACATGAAGTCAGAAAAGAATGAAAGTGGGAAATAATATTTCATTTAACCTCATCTTCCATGTACACAACATGTAGCATTGATTAGGGATTCAGAAGTTAATGAATAACACTTAGAATAATATTTGTGATGGACAAAAGAACTAAAAACAGAAAATGGTGAATGTTTTAATATTTTGGACACATGAAAGAAGACAAGATGTGACAGAGAATTTTACTTTCAACTAATATCTCTTTTAGTCTTAGGATATTTGTTTACAATCTATTTCTTTATTCTCTAGTACATCAATCATGTACTCTTTATTTTCTCAGACCTTGAACCATTTTGGCTTCATTTTAGTATATTGCAAGTCTTTTCCTTTGGGATCTTCTCATGAAGACCACCCAAAAGACAGGAGCAGGAACTGGAATGGCTCACCAATTACTGAATGGTGTGGTTACATTAAAGCTCCACATTCCTTAATAATTGCTTGTTGCTCTTTAGATAAAGCTCAAGGTATAAAACTGTAGTGCATAAATCTCTAAATAACTGAGCCCTAACTGCATTTTAGTTTAAAATCCACCCCAACTTATTAGGAAAATTATGATGAGCGCTGCTCCTGGTAGTTCCCAAGTTCCAGCCAAAAGGAGTTATACAACCATGGTGAGGGGTGGGGGGAGGGTGGTATCTCTCAGGGAAGACCTCTACCTTGAGAACTCCTTGACAAACCAATCTTGAGTGTCATTCTTAAGAGAGTTGTACAATACTTTTTCCTGAGGTTTTGTATATGACTCTATTAGTTAGGATTCTCTAGATAGAATTAACATAAGTGCAATATATACATATATATGTATATATATATATATATATATGTGCACACACATATATATACACATACATGCATACATATATATACATATATATGTATGTATGTTGTTGTTGTTAGGTGACATCAAGTCATGTCTGACTCATAGAGACCATCATAGTGTTTTCAATGGCTGATTGTTTCAGGAGTGCCTCGGGAGTAGATTGCCACATCCTTCTGTTTTTGTGGTACTGGCCTATATGTGTATATATAGCAATATGTATACAAATATATATTATATATACTTATATAATATATGTGTATATATATTTATATTATATATGTATATATATTTATAATATATATGTGTATATATATGTATGAGAGAGAGAGAGAGAGAGAGAGAGAGAGGAGAAAAAATTTAAAGAACTAACTCATGAAATTGTAGAAGCTGGTAAATTCAAAATCCACAGACTGGAGACCCAGAGAAGAGCTATTGTCACATCTAAAATTGAGGGGCAATCTGGAACACAATTCTCTCTGTGTCTTGAGTCCCCAGTCTTTTTTTCTTTAGGCCTTCAAATAATTGCATGAGAGTCACATATCTTATGGAAGATAATCTGATTTATTCAAAATCTACTGAGTTAAATGTGAGTTTCATATAAAAATGTTCTTTAAAGGACTTCTGGACTGATGTTCAACCAAATATCTGGGTTCCATAGCTTTGTCAAGTTGACACATTAGCAGTAACCACCATGATGGCAATGATTACTACATGTGTTCTCATTTTGAAATTACTATTTAAGATTTGTTGTTGTTAGGTGTCATTGAATTGAATCCAACTCATAATGACTCTAAGTACAGCAGAATGAAACATTACCCAACATGATGTCTTGCACACAATCTTTTTATGTTCGAGCTCATCATTTCAACCACTATATTTCTTTTCATTTTGAGTCCTGCCACATCAGCAAAAGGAGGTCCCAGGGGCTTTACCACATTTTTATCATTAAGGTCAACTCTATTTTGAGGACTCAATTCTTCCCCAATCATTTCATGGAGGCCTTCCAGCCTGGGGGGCTCATTTTTCTTCACTATATTTGACAGTGCTTCTCTGCTATTTATAGTGTTTTCAATGGCTAATTGTTTTGCAAATAGGATATAGGGTCCTTCTCCCTAGACTGTCTTGTCTGGAAGCTCAGCTGAAACCTGTTTACCATGGATGGCACTGTTGGTATCTGAAACAGTGGCATACCTTTCAGCATCACAGCAACATGCAAGCCCACACAGCCTGACAAGCTGACAGATATGTGGGAGACTTTATGATCGCTACTATAAAAGAGACAAACTTAATGTTAAATCATTTATTACAAGTAGAAGTACTAAGTTTGATGTTCACCATAGACAGCATTAAAAGTCCACAACATGTAATTAAGGTAAAGCTTGTTCCTGGTTTTCAAGAATTTTTTTCTTCTTTGTCAACTCCCAAAGATTGTATTAGCCTTAGTTCTCAAGGCTTCTGGATGAATTTGTAATGGATGTGTGAAAATGAGCACATGAAAATTTTTTCTAATTTTTTTTAATTAATGTAATTTTTATGACATTTTCATGCATAATTCCTCAATATTTGTTTAAAGTTTAGCTGTTAAAAATATGTGGTCATAGCAATTCTACTCTTTGACTTCTCTTATTCCTATAAAAGACTATCTTTTACAAATATGTACTTACCTAAAATAATTTCTGTACAGTTTAATTTTTGCTACTGAATTTTTGGAGTTTCCAGATATCAGCCATTCTTGGGTGTATATGTTGGAAATTTTTTTTTTCACATTTTGTAGTATATCTCTGCACTCTGATGACTATTTCCTTTGCTATGTTTTTTAGTTTGACATAATTCAATTTTTCAATTTTTGTTTTTGTTTCCTGTGCTTTTAGGATACTGTCCAAAATATCCTGGCCCATGCCAATATCCTTAAGCATTTTCCTCATATTTTATTCTAATAGCTTCATAATTTCAGTATTAAACTTAAGTCTTTAATCCATTTTGAGTTGATCTTTTTAGATGATGAGAAATAGGGATCTCTTTTACTTGCAGACATCCAAATTTCCCCAAACCTCTTATTGAAAAAGTTACTTCTCCAGTGAATGGAGGTTTTTAATACCTTTGTCCAAAATCAGTGGATTGTAGATAGAGGGGCTTATTTCTAGATTCTCTACTTTTTCTATTATCTCTGTCAATTTTTATGCAAACCCCATGCTATTTTGATCACTATAGGTTTGTAGCATGTTGTGAACTCAGGTGGCATAATGCTTCCTGCTTTGTTCCTTTTGCTCAAAATGGCTTTGGATATTCAGACTTTTATACAATTCCATATACATTTTGGAATTGTTTATTTCAATACTGTGAAGAGAAGTATTGGTATTTTCAAAGGGATTACATTGAATAAGTACGTTTTTTAGGTAGTATGAACATTTTTAACAATATTGATTCTTTGAATCCATAAATATGGGATATCTTTCAAATTTTGTTTCTTCTTTTATTATTTTCATCAATGTTTCCTAATTTTTGTTCTGGAGATCTTTCATTTCTTTGGTTAAATTTATCCCTAGATGTTTTTTGTTTGTTTGTTTTGTTTGTTTTTTGTTTTGTGGTACTTGGGGTTTGAACCCAGCACCTCACATATGCTCTGCCAATAAGCTACAACTTCAGCCCATTTTTAATTTTTATATTGATTATTTTTATCACAATAAATTATGCAGTCTGCCTCTAGCCTTGTACCTGCAAACTTCCTGCTTCTGTCTGCCAAGTCACTGGGATAACAGGCATGAGCCAATGTACCTGGCTATTCCTAGGTAATTTTATAGCTATGTAAATGGTATAGCTTTCTTGCTTTCTATTTCAAATAATTTATTATTGACATATTGTTGATTTTGTATCCAGTAACATTGATGAATGTTTATTAGCTTTCATGGTGGAATTTTAGGGGTTTTCTTTATATAAGATCATGTCATCTGTAAACAGTGACAATTTGACTTTCTCTTTTTCAATTTATATGCCACTTTTTCTCTGGCTTATTTCCTTTTGTAGACTCCTACACTATGTTGAAAAAACGTGGTGAAGATAGGTATCTTTGTCTCCTTCTAGATCTTAAAGAGAAAGATTTCAGCTTTTCTTTCATCTCTGGTTTTATTTGACATTTAATATGTTAACTGTTGGCTTGTTATAAATGGACTTTTTTATGTTGAGGTACACTCATTTTATGTCTAATTGTTCAGGATTTTTTTTATGAAGGGCTGATGAAATCTATCAAATGCCTTTTATGTATCAATTGAGATGATTGTATGGGTGTTGTCCTTCGTTGGTATGGTGTATCACATTTATTGCTCTGCATGTATTCCTTAGCATATAATTGCATCATTGGGATAAACCCCACTTGATCATGGTGAGCAACCTATTTTAATGTGCTATTCAATTTGTTTTGCTAGTTTTTTGTTCAGGATTTTTGTGACTATGTTCAACTAAGATATTGGCCTAATGTTTCTTCTTTCTTTCTTTTCTTTCTTTCTTTCTTTCTTTCTTTCTTTCTTTCTTTCTTTCTTTCTTTTCTTTTCTTTCCTTCTTCCTTTTCACTTTCTTTCTAGTTATTTATGTAATTTTGTTATCAGCATTAATATTGGCATTGTCAATATTTTTGGAAGAAGTCCTTGCTTTACTTTTTTTCTTTTAATAACCTGAGGTGAATTGCTATTGTTCTTTAAATGTTTGCTACAACTCAGCAATAAAGGCACCTGGTCCTGGGTTTTTCTTTGATGAGAGACATTTCTATAACTGATTCTGCTTTGTTACTTATCCGTGGTCTCTCTGAGATTTAATTGTCTCATGATTCAAACTTGGTAATGTATATGGAAATTAAGATACAGAAATGTGTACACTTCTAAACTATCAAATTTGGTGGTATATAAACTTGTTGAATAATAACCTCTAATAATTTCTTGTACTTCTGTGGTGACATTTATAGTTTGCCTTTTCATCTCTGGTTTTATTTGGGTCTTTTCCTTTTCCCGTTTAGTCTAGCTGTGTTGTTGTTGTTAGGTGCCGTCGAGTCGGTATCCGATTCATAGCGACCCTCTGTACAACAGGGGAAACACTATTGTCAGTGCTTCTCTGCTGTTCATAGGGTTTTCAATGGCAGATTGACTTTTGGGAGGGGGTTGCCAGGTCCTTCACCCAAGCCTACAGCTTCTGGTGTTCCCAGGCGGTCTCCCATCCAGGTACTAACCAGGCCTGACCCTGCTTAACTTCCAAGATCTGACGGGATCGGATGCCACAGGGCTATGGCTGCAGGCAGTCTAGCTATAGGTTGTTATATTTTGTTTATTTTCTTAATGAACCGATTCATTGTTTCATTGATATTTTTATTTCTTTTTAAGCCTTCATTTCATTTATTTCTGCTCTGATCTTTAGTTTTTTTCTTTCCACTAATTTTGAGTTTAATTCATTCTTTCTTTCTTGTTCCTAGGGATGGAGTGTAGAAACTGAGATTCTTTTTACTTTTATGATGTGGGTATTGAGTGTTATAAACATCCCTATTAATACTGATTTTTCTGTATTCTGTAAGTTTTCACATGTCAGGTCTCCATTTTCATGTATTTCAAGAAAATTTTAAGTTTCCTTCTTGATTTCTCCCTTGGTCCTTTAATTATTCAAAATTAATTGTTTAGTTTCCATGTAATTGTATAGTTCCCAAATTTTTCTTGTTATTGATTCCTAGTTTTATTGCATTGTGGTCAGATAAGACACTCTATATGATATCAGTTGTTTTAAAACTTGTTAAGACTTGTTTTGTAGCCTCTCATACAGTTGATACCAAAGAATGTTTCAAGTGCTCATGAGAAAATGTGTATTTGGCAGTTATCAGATGGAACGTTGTGTAGATGTATGTTAGGCCTATTGGTCTAGGATGCAATTTATCAATGATATGTCTTTTTTTATTTTCTGTCTGAATGAACTGTCCATTATTGAAAGGGTAATGTTAAAGTCCTCAATTTTTATTGTGTTGGAGTCTATCTCTCCCTTTATGTCTATTAATACTTGCTTTTATATTTAGGGGCTCAAATATTGGGTGAACCTAAGTTTAGAATAATTATTTTTTGCTTAATGGATTTTTTTATCATTATACAGTGACCTTATTTGTCTCTTTTTAGTACTTTTCACTTAAAGTCTAATTTATGTGACATTGACATAGATATCCCTGCATTGTTTTGGCTTTCATGGGCATGTTGTTGTTGTTGTTAGGTGTCGTCAAGTCGGTATCCAACTCATAGTGACCCTCATAAGGTTTTCAATGGCGACTGTATTGGGATTGCCTTGGGGGTGGATTGCCAGGCCCTTCTCCCATTTTTGCGGTGCTGAGAATTGAACTTGAGACCTCAGAGCCTGCAGCGCAGTGCTCTACCAACTGAGCTAAATCCCTTCATGGGCATAGAATATTTTATTTCATCTCTTCACTTTTAGTCTATGTGTGTTTTTAGAGGGGAAGTGGGTTTTCTTATAAGCAACCATTATAATCAATTTGTATACTTGGGTCTTAAATCCATTCATCTTTTAATTTGAATATTTTATTTATATAAAGGCATATTATTTTATTTTTTATTATGCTATTGTTGGGCATGAAGATTGTTTACTTACTTTACCTTTTTGAAGAATATTGTCATGAATAGGTATATCCAAAGTTTTTCTATCTTTACCAGTTTTTTATTGGATATTTGCACAGATGTAGAATTATTTGGTTCAGTTATAGGAATGTTTACATGATTTATCATAGAAATCACCAAATTATTGCATAAATCTTATACATGATTCATGAGGAAAGTATTAAAATCCCTATTTCATGGTAACATAACAAGCACTGCAAATTACATAATTTTTTCTTTGCTAATATAATATGAAAAAATTAAATTTTGCTATTTTAACTACAGTTTTTAGATTATAAGAAAAATGGGAAATATTACTTTTTCTATGATTTTTACTTTGCTTTTGATGATTTATATAGGTGAATGATGTCCATTCACCAGGAAACAGTAATAACTAATCATTACAGTAAAGTTTTTGCAGGAATTATCTTACTTCTTAAACTCTTTATGGATATGGACAGTTAGACTTAGGAAATTAAAGTCACATAATTCAAACATATTACATATATGACCATTCAGAAATATCCAAATTTTTAGATAATGAGGCAAGAGGTATGCATAAATACATGCAAACTAAATGAAACTAGTTAAGTCCCTATGGAGTTCCCCAAGTCTACTAAATGGACTTTCATTGTTGTCAGTGTTGTATTTGGCTTGTGTTTTAGGTTTCTTTCCTAATAATTCTACAATAATTTCTTAAAATGGATTCAAATTATAATATTCAAATTAAAAGATGAATGGATTTAAAACCCAAGTAGACAAATTGGTTATAATGGTTGCTTACGTCCCTTGGCATATTGAAGAAATCCTGGTATAAAATTCTCTTTACTATAATAAGCAATACTGTAACAACCTATATTAATATTCTAGTTGGAAGAAACTTATTAATTGGTTAAAATCAATGTAATTACAAAACACTAGCTGAGGATCTTGCGAACCAGTATGTTAAGTGATTGGTTAAAATCTCAGTAAGTAGAAGAGCTGTGACATTTTGTTAATCCATATTTCTTTGTTCTAAAACATAGAATAAATATTACTATGTTAGAGTAACATTACTAAGCTGTATTGTTACTATGAATATTAATTATTACTATTGTGTTTTGGTTGAGATATTATGTACTTACATGAATTATCATAACTCATAAAAATAATTTTTCCTTATATAGTAATAGTAATCTAAAATATGTTAAAATATCAAAGTGCAATTATTTATTATAGAAATATGTTTGCTTTAATGATAATATCAAAGACTGTGTTTTATACTCTCTTCTATACAAAGATTAAATTCCCATTATTCTAAGGCCACACCTGTGCAGTAAATCCTCATGTATAGGCAGAATTTGAAAGTACAGTACATGCCTCTAAGAAAGATACAATTAACCTCATTCCTATTTGTGCTGCTTGGCACATGGTCACATTAAAAGATTTTATTGTTTTGCAGATAAAGATTGTTTGAGGCATCTAACGTTAACCTTTAATTATTCATGAAGTATCATCATTTATTCATTAGTTCCTGAGCAATTTTGCTTAGACCACATACCTATATTCTTTTGTTTCTTATATAAAAACGTGTTAGGACATTAGTATTACTGGAGATGTGCTGAACTAGAGGACAGCTTCTAACCATTTAACCTAGTATGGATACTTAAAGATGAGAACTACTGTGAAGCAATATAAAAGAAACTTAAATCTTGAGATTTTAATCAGTAAAAAAGTCAGTTTTTTTAAACCAAAAGGCACTTGCTCAAACCCTACTGTCTCACAATTAATAGTGCTTCCTGAGAATATAATATTTGGGGTTTTAGAAGGACTGACAGAAAGTGGGAACTCAAAACACTAGTTTTGAACAGTGAGAATATTCAAAAGCCTTAGATATAAAATCTAACTAAATGGCCCTAATAATGCTTTATGAGCCTGTTGACTTGACAGTAGCATAGAATATTCCTGGGGAGAGTACAAAGTAATGCTTTATTAAGTAATATTCACAAAGAAATGCTTTATGTGAATGAAAAATTAAGGAAGTAAAATGAGAGGATAAATAGGGAATATATGAAAAATGAGGTGGGAAAGGATTCAAAAAAGCGTTTGTGACTCAGAATATATCTTTATTTAAAAGAATAGTAATGAGTTAAAATTCACTACCTAAAATTAAGCAGATGACCTTATAGATGAAATAAACATTAAATCTATTTTTCCAAACTAATCCTTCTTAAGAGTGAAAATGATGATTCCATTACTCATGCACAACAGGCATAAAACAGGACTGTATTAGTGTCAATCAAAACATGTCATTATCTAAAATATAAGTAACTTAAGTGAACACTTAAAATGAATAGAATTATATATTTATCAGAACATACTGAAATATACTGAGCACTTTTGTGTGCCATACTTTAATAGAAACAATTCCTAGTAAAGTACATTTAAAGCAAAAAAAATCTATGAAAAATAATATGCAAAATTGTTGATAAAGCTCAAATTATTTAGTCTGTGTAAAATACATAAAAAAGCATGATATTTATTTTATTTTATTTTAAATATAGTTTTAATTCCTCTGTTACTAATACTAGGAATTAATACATGAATGTTGGTTTTTGCATAAGAAACCTTGTTGAACTTATCACTTCCAGCAACACAATTCATAGTAGTCACTTTTTAAGCATTTCAGTATATGTAATATTATCCACAAATGAAACTTGTTTGACTTTGTTACTTAGAATATAGTGGGAACCAACATGTGGGTGATAGATTAAATATTTCCCTCTACAAACTATAAAGAGCTGATAATATGGGATGTTTCTGGGAATTAGAATTACAGCTCAATTTTTAACTAGGTGGCTTTGGAGAAATCACTAATCTGCCTGGGTCTGCTTTCTCATGCTAAAGGAGTGACTCACTAAGGATATGCACATGAACTTCTCAGATTCTTTATAGCTATCTATGCCAAAAAAAACTTATATAAAGAGGAAAAGCTAGAACATCAAGACTCATGTTTGGATAACAAGATGTCTCTCAGGCATTTTTCTCTGATTATAGTTGTGATTAGATCTCCTTAGAGTTACTTTTCTAATAGTGTAGCATAGATAGAGGTACACAGCCCAGGTGATAATCAGGGTAGGACCTCTAGTCTATAGTTGAATAAGGAGAAGATTTTAAAACAATGAAAAGAAGTAGAAACATGCACCAACGTAGTCTAGGATTTTATAAGGGAACTATAGTTTATACTTAGAATCTTAAAATAGAAATTCTTGGTAAGCCTTCATTGGGCAAGCCCTTCCTTGAGTTGCCATCATAGGGTTCCTTCATACTATAAGCATAACTCAAGGTCTCAATCAAAAAATGAGTTTCTTCTCCCCTCTCATTAATATTTGTATTTAAAGATGATAAACCACCCTTCAGAGATTTCTGAATAAAAACAAAAATACCACTTTCAAGGAAGACCATGTCTATTGCTAGGAGTATGTCCTTAGCCTCCTAGGTTACATAGAATGACAACTATTTTAATACATTGTGAGTCAAACTTCTGCAAAAGTTTTCCAACTATGTATCTCTGATAGAGGGAAGGCATGGATGGTGGGGGACTAATGAAGCCTATGTGAGTATATATATGTATGTAAGTGTACTGCCATGAAAACATTGACGGAGACTAATTTGTGAGAGTATGTAGGTTTGTGTTTGTCTAGAAGTCACCAAGATGAAATGGCTCATCCAAAGAACAATATTTGTTGTCAGTCATAGAATTTTATTTAAACATATTAAATATTGTACAAAATCTATACCAATCTTTTTCTGAAATAAGTACAAAAAGAGCTAGATGGTGTGCAAAAAAATGCACTTTTTCCCAAAGAATCACATCTACTTCATAAAATATCATGGGAGCATATTTTTAAAGAGACAAAGAGAGAAAACACCACCCCACAAAATATTCACACATACACACACGCACACACACACACACACACACACACACACACAATTTCAACTGAAAAGCATAGCTGATGATAGTCCTATAGTCTAGAAACACATAAAATAGTCCTTAAAACAAAACTTGGAATAATAAGAAAATTTATTTCAGAGGAAAATAATGAAAAAAAGTCTAAATGAAATAAAATTAGAAGAGAAGACCCTGAAACCTCTAAGAGACTTGTAGGTGGCAGAGTGGAAGGTATCAAAGTGTAGAAAGCTTTTCTAGTCTTAGTAACAGCCACCATTGAGTTTTAAGGACATGATAAATTATGATTTAAAGATTTGTACTTACCAAAGAGAAAAATTCAACTCAACTAACAAGATAAATTGATAACAAAATTCTCCACCTTGTTTTAAAAGGTGAATGGGATAAACTGCAAAGTATTCAGCCATTATTATAGGGAAAAGACCAGAATATTTTCTCGTTTAGACAAGATAGAAAGCACAGTTTTAACTGAAGTCAGTCATAATAGAGTTTTCTTATGAAAATTTAAAGAGATATATATTATTTGGGCAGGGCTGGGATTTAACTCAGTTGGTAGAGCACTGCACTGCAGTCTCTGAAGACGGGAGTTCAATTCCCAGCACCGCAAAAATGGGAGAAGGGCCTAGCAATCCACTCCCAAAGCAATCCCGAAACAGCCAGCCTTTGAAAACCCTATGAGGGTCACTATGAGTTGGATACTGACTTGACAGCATCTATCAACATATTATTTAGATACCTAGAAGTGAAATTAACATAAAAGGAGACCTCATCTTGTAATACTCCTTGGACTCTGTTAGGTTTCTGGTTTGTTTTATTTCTTCCTCTTCTTCTTCTTCTTCTTCTTCTTCTTCTTCTTCTTCTTCTCCTTCTCCTTCTCCTTCTCCTTTTCCTTCTCCTTCCCCTCCCCCTCCTCTTCCTCTCCTTCTCCTTCTCCTCCTTCTCCTTCTCCTTCTCCTTCTCCTTCTCCTTCTCCTTCCTGTTAAAATGAAATGAAGTACACAAGTTGAGTGGTTAAAAACAACAGATCTTTCTTGCCTTACAGTTTAAGACATGAGACATCTCTAATCAAAGTGTTGACAGGACCATGTGCTCTATTAAATCTATAAGTAAATAATTTCTTTTCACTGACTTCTGCTAGTTGGCAGTTAATCTTTGGCATTCTCTGGTTGACACTGACATAATCCTATCTCTCCTGTGACCATTACATGGCTTTCTCCTTTTGTGTCTGTCCTCATGCAACTGTTCTTTTTACAAGTACATCTATTACATTGGATTAGGGACTTTCTCCATTTGAATAACTAAATCCAAAGGTTCCTATTTCTAGACAAATCCACATTTATAAAATTCTGAAAACAAATAACTTCCAACCAAGATTACTATACTCAGCAAAATTACCTTTTAAAATAGATGGACAGATTAAGGCTTTCCATGATATTTACAAGTTTAAGCAATTTGTGACAACTGAGTTAGCATTGCAGAGGATTTTTAAAGAAATACTACTGCAAACAGCTTCTGCACAGCAAAGGAAACAATTAACAGAGTCAAGGAAATCCCCACTGAATGGAAAAAAATTTTTCACATCCTATACATCAGACAAAGGTCTAGTTACCAGAATTTATAAGAACTTAAGAGCAAAATACACAAGAAAACAAATAACCCAATACACAAATGGGCAAAGGAACTGAATAGATAGTGCTCAAGTGAACAGGCCTGTAAAGCCATGAAACACATGAAAGAATGCTCAATCCCTAGCCATTTGGGAAATGCAAATTAAAACAACTCTGAGATTCCACCTTACACCAGTAAGAACGGTCAAAATCAATAAAACAACAACAAATGCTGGCGAGATTGCTGAGAAAAAGGAACACTTTTACACTGCTGGAGGAGCTGTAAATTGGTCCAACCACTTTGGAAATGAATATGGATGTACCTTAAAAAATTAAAATTGATCTACCATATGACCCAGCTATAACACTATTAGGAATTTACCCAAAAGGAGATGTATCATCATACTACTGTGACACCTGCATCTCAATGTCTACTGCAGCACTTTTCACAATAGCAAGGATATGGAATCAACTCAAGTGCCCTTCAACAGAAGAATAAAAAAAAAGACTATGGTACATATACACAATGGAATGCTACTCAGCAATCAAAAATGAAATAATGCCACTTGCAGCAAAATGAATAGAATTAGAGAAAATTATTTTAAGTGAATGAACACAAGCACAGAAATAGAAATACCATATGTTCTCCCTCATATGTGGGAGCTGAATCAAAATTATAAGGAAGAAAAAATCCTTTGCAGATGTTGGAACATAATAAAAAAAAACTAAAGTCAACCTAGTGGAGAAGAGACAATTTGGGAAACTCAAAAGAAGGAGGGAGAGATCTAGCAAAGGGGGGAAATCCTGAAAGAGGAGAGAGGGGAGTGGAGGAACAAGGAGGAATGAGGAATGGGGGAGGGGGTAACCTCAGGGTGAATAGCCCAACTTTAATAGTCCTGGAAATAATTATAATAACACCAGTAATACCAAAAAATGGTATTAATATAGATGGGCTTGAAAATTCATCTAATAGTACTGACAATGTATAAAGAAAGTTCACTACAGAAAAAGTTTTGATCTTAAACATAATTAGAACCCAAGGATATATAGAAAAATGTTACCCTAAAAAGACAAGCAAATGGAAGTGAAGTCTTTGGTGGAGGAGTGGGATGGGGGGAGGAAGTATACAAAGGGCAAGGGAGAACTTATCTGTGTAATGTACAACCAAATGCATATATGGAAGTGTCACAATGAAAAGCATGTAGGAATGAATCACCTTAAGGTGTACCTTAAAAATCTCCAATAAAAAAAAGAAAAACTACCAGCACAGATTCAACAGATTCATCCCATCCACAAAGACTAAAATAGACTGAAAATAAATGCTGAACAACAACATATCAAGCATATGGAAATCAAAGAAAAGCAAAGGTAGCCATAGCAAATTCTAACAAAGATGGTCACTATATATTAACAAAAGGAGTAATAAACCAGGAAGCATATCTCTAGTTGATGTCTATGCACCAAACATAGGAGCACTGAAATTCATAAAATAAATCTTACTGGCAATAAAGGAACACATAGTTCCAGACACAATAATTATCAGAGACCTCAATACATCACTGTCTTCAAGAGACAAGTCATGAAAGCAAAAAAATCAACTAAGAAATAATTGATATAAATGACACAATAGACCAACTGTAACTAAAAGAAATAGACAGAATAGTTTATCCAACAGAGATGGAATACAAATTCTTCTCAGCACCACAAGAAGATTTTTCTAAAGGAGACCACAATTTAGTGTACTAAAGTAGCCTCAACAAATACAAATATCGAAATATTTCCCTGAACCTTATCAGATCACAATGGAATAAAACTAGAAGTCAAATAGCAAGGAAAATCACAAAAAAGTTACAAATACACAGAGATTAAACAATATACTTCTAAGTGATCAATGGGTCATTAAAGAAATTAGAAAGGAAATTAAAAATTTTATCAACCAAGTGACAATGAAAACACAACCTACCTACCAAAAGCTGTGGGATACACCAAATGCAGTTCTATGAGGGAAGTTCATAGCCTTGAGTGCCCACATTAAAAAGATAGGAAAGGCAAAATTAAATTACTTAAGTGTACACCTTGAGGCAATAGAAAGACAGAAACAAATCAACTCCAAAACTAACGTGCAAAAATAAAACATTATGTGCAAGACAGAGATGAAGAAAACAGAATGATAGGAAAATACAAAAAAGTTGATGAAAGGAAGAGCTCATTCTTTGAAAAGATAAGCCAAATTCATGCTCCCTTAGCCAAACTCATCGAAAAAAGAGAAAGAAAAAAGGAAAAAGAAAAGGCCCAAATTATTAAAATTAAAAATGAAATGGAGTGGCATAACAATGGATAACAGTGAAGTATAGAAGACCATCGGAGTGTACTTTGAGAAGATTATGCCTTAAAAAATCAAAACTTAGAAGAAATAGATAAATTCCTTAAAACTTATGGCCTTCCAAAACCAAATCCAAAACATATAAACAAATGAAACAGACCTATAAAAAGTAAGGACATTGAAGGAGTAATAAAAAAAACTTCCAACCAAGAAAAGCCCAAATACTGACTGCCTTACTACTGCATTCTATCAAACCTTGAAAGAAGAGTTAATATCTATCCTCCTCAAATTATTTCATGAAATAAAAAGACAAAGTACACTTCCAAATTCATTCTATGAAGCCCACAACATTCTGATACAAAAACCAGATAAGGACACTACAAAAAAGAGAACGATAGTTCTCTTTACCTGATGAACAATTATGCAAATATCCTTAATAAAATTCTTTCAACCTGAATAAAGCAACACATAAAAAAGATCATACACCATGAACAGATATGATTTTTCTATGGATGCAAGGCTGGTTCAACATATAAATCAATTAATGTAATTCAAAATGTCAACAGGCTGGCAAACAGAAATCGCATTATCACCTCAATACTCAATATTGCTTCGTGACAAAAGTGCTGAAGAAACTAGGACTATAAGGAACATATCTCAATATCATAAAGGCTGTATATGATAAACTTATAGCTAACATCATATTAAATGGGAAAAATTGAAATCATGCTCTCCAAGGTCAGGAACAAGAAAAGAATATCCAGTCTCTGTCCTCTATGATTCAATATTGTTTCCAAAGTCTTAGCCAGAGCACTCAGGCAAGAAAAAGAAACAAATGAATAAAAATAGATAAAGAAGAGGTCAAAGTATCCCCTTTCACAGATGACATACCTGATGTTGTACCACTGTGGTATCTGATCCTGTCAGATCTCAAAAGCTAAGCAGCATCAGGCCTGATTAAAACTTGGATGGGACACCACCTAGGAACACCATGTGCTGTAGGCTTAGGAGAAGGATCTGGCAACCCACTCCCAAAAATCAATCAGCCATTGAAAACTCTATGAATAGCAGAGAAACACTAATATCTTGTCTAGTTTACATAGGGTCACTATGAGTCAGACACTGACTCAACAGCAACAACAACAAGAAATGACAAAATCCTAAACTTAAATGACCCTAAAAATTCAACTAGAAGACATTTATAAGTAATTCGGTATTTTAGCAAAGTATCAGGATGGAATATTAATACTCAAAAATCAGTAGTATTCCTTTACACCAACATGGTTCTTGTTAGGTGTCATTGAGTCAGGTCCAATTCATAACAAGCCTATTTGCAACAGAATGAAACATGGCCCAACTCCATGCCATGCACATGATCTTTTTATATTTAATCCCATTGTTATAGACACTGTGTCAATCCACCTAGTTGAGGGTCTTCCTTTTTATCATTAACTTACCACTCTCCCAAAGGTAATATCTTTCTCCAGGGATTGATCCCTCTTGACCACATGTCCGGAATATGTCAGATACAGTCAAAGTATCCTTGCTTCCAAGGAGCACTCTGGTTATACTTCTCCTAGGACAGAACTGTTGGGTCTTTTGGCAGTTAATGATATACTCAATATTCATCTCAGTAACCATAATTTGAAAGCATCAACTCTTTTCCTATCTCCCTTATTTAATATCCAGCTTTCAAAAATTTAAGGTGCAGTAGAAAACATCATGGCATGAGTCAGGTGCACCTTCGTCTTCCATGTGACACCTTTACTTTTCAGTACTTTAAAGAGGACTTTTGCTATAGCTTTTCCCAATGCAATGAATATTTTGATTTCTTGACTGCCAATTCCATGGGTGTTGATTGGAGAACCAAGTAAAGCAAAATCTTGGAAAACCTCAGTGTTTCTCCACTTATCTTGACATTGCATACTGACCCAGTTGCAAAGAGTTCTTTTTTCTTGATGTGGAGGTGGAATCCACACTGAAAGCTGTGTTCTTTGATCTTCATCAGTAAATGTTTCGAATCTTTTATACATTCAAAAACCAGATTTGTGTCATCTACATAATGCAGGGTTTTAATGAGTCTTCCTCCAGTCATGATGCCATGTTCTTCTTCATAAATTCCAGCCTCTCAGATTATTTGCTCTGCATAGAGATTAAAGAGGTACAGTGAAAGGATACTGCCCTGATGCACACCTTTCTTGACTTTTAGCAAGGGAGTGTTTCATTGTTTTACTTGAATGACTGCCTTGTACAGATTAATCATGAGTACAATTAAATGTTCTGGTATTCCCATTCTTTGCAATGTTATCCATAATTTGTTATGATCCACAAAGTCAAATGCCTTTGCATAGTGAATAAAGCATAGATAGACATCTTTATGTTATTCTCCGCTTCCAGCTAATAGTCATCTGACATCAGGAATGATGCCCCTGGTTTCATGCCCTCTTCTGAATCCAGCTTGATATTCTGGCAGTTTCCTATCTATAGACTTCTGCAGTTACTTTTGGAACATCTATAGCAAAATTTCATTTGTGCATCTTATTAATGATATCATATGATAGCTTTCACATTTGGTTGGATCCCCTTTCTTGAGTATAGGCACAAATATCAATCTCTTCCAGTCAATTGGCTAGGTAACTGTTTTTCAAATTTCCTAACATAAAAATACTAGCATCTTAAGCAAAGATACTAGCATTTCTAGCAAAGATACTAGCAAAGATACTAGCATTTCTAGTGTGGCATTCTTGAAACATCTCTATTGCTTTTCCATCAATTCCTGGAGCCTTCAAGGCCACTTCCACTTAATCCTTCAGAAATATTGATTCCTGATCTTATGCTACCTCTTAAAATAGTTGTCATCCACTAATTCTATTTTGTATAATGTCTTTGTGCATTCCTTCCATCCTATATTGATATTTCCTGTGTCACTTAATATTTTCTCTGTAGAATCCTTCACAACTGCCACTTGAGGCTTGAATTTTTCTTCAATTCCTTAAACTTCAGAAAAACAGAGACTGTTCTTCCCTTTTGGTTTTCTATCTACAGTTCTTTGCACACATTATAATATTTGATTTCATCTTCTCAAGCTGCACTTTGAAATATCCTGTTTAGTTCCCTAAATTTTTCATATCTTCCTTTTACTTTATCTGCTCAATATTCAAAGGCAATTTTCAGATTCTCTTTTGACATATAATTTGGTCTCTTCTGCTTTCCAATCTTTTTGTTTGGTTGGTTGTTTTTTATTGGAATTTTTTAATATACACCTTAATGTGATTCATTCTGAAATGGTTTTCATTGTGACATTTTCATATATGCATTTTGTTGTATATTATTCATATAGGTTCCCGATTACCCTGTGTGCACTTACTCCCCCCAACCCACCCCCTCCATGAAAGACTTCTCCTCCATTTACTTGTCATCTTATGGTAATATTTTTCTATATATCCTTGGGTTCCAGTTCTGTTTTAGAAAGTTTTTCTATAGTGAACTCTCTTTTTACCTTGTCAGAACTATTAAATGCATTTTTCTAGACCATCTATACTATTACCATTCTTAGCTACTTTTTCTTGTATTATGAACCAACCTTTATATAGGATTTTTTTCTTCTTATAATTTTGATTCAGCACCCACCTATGAGTGAGAACATGTGGTGCTTCTCTTTCTGAGCTTGTGTTCCTTCACTTAAAGTAATTTTCTGTAATATCATCCATTTGGCTGCGAATGGCATTCTTTCTTTCTTTTTTTTTCTTTTTCTTTTCTATTTTTTTTTTGATTGCTGAGTAGTACTCCATTGTATATATATATACCATAGGTTTTTTATCCATTCTTCTGTTGAAGGGTACTTTGATTGATTCCATATCCTTGCTATTCTGAAAAGTGCTGCGTTGAACACAGAGATGCAAATGTCTCTGTGGTATGATGACACATCTCCCTTTGGGTAAATTCCCAATAGTGTTATAGCTGGGTCATATGGTAGACCTCTTTTTAGTTTTTTAAGATACCTCCATACTGATTTCCACAGTGGTTGGATCAATTTACAGCTCCACCAACAATGTAAGAGTGTTTCCTTTTCTCTGCAATTTTGATAACATTTGTTGTTACTTGTTTTATTGATCTTGTACATTCTTACTGGTGTAAGATGAAATCTCAGTGTAGTTTTAATTTGCATTTCCCTAATGGCTAGGGATATTGAGAATTTTTTCATGTGTTTCATGGTTTTGCAGATCTCTTCATTTGAGAACTGTCTATTCAGTCCCTTTGCCCATTTGTGTATTGAGTTATTTGGTTTTTGGAGGGGAGTTTTTTTCTCGAGTTCTTTATAAATTCTAATAATTAGACTTTTGACTGATGTATAGGATGTGAAGATATTTTCCCATTCAGTCGGGGTTTTCTTGACTCTGTTAATTGTTTCTTTTTTTATACAGAAGCTTTTTAATTTCATGTAATCCCATTTATCTATTCTTGTTGCTATTTCTTGAGCAATTGGAGTCCTATTAAGGAAATACTTTCCTATGCCTATATGATGAAGTGTATTGCCTATCTTTTCTTCTATAAGTTTTAAACTTTCTGGTTTTATGTTGAGATATTTTATCCATTTTGAGTTAACTCTGGTGCATATTTAGAGATGTGGGTCAGTTTTCATTTCTCTGCATGCAGATGACCATGTTTCCATGTTTTGTTGAAGAGGCTATCATTTTTGCAGTTTACTTGGTTTGCTCTTTTGTCAAAACTAAGGTGGCTATAGGTGTGTTGAGGTATTTCTGGGTCTTCTATTCTGTTCCAGATATCTTCAGGCCTATTTTTATACCAGTACCAAGCTGTTTTTGCTACCACTTCCCTGTACTATAGCTTGAAGTCAGGGATTGTGATTCCACCTGCTTTAGTTTTGCAGCTTAAGAGTGTTTTGGCTACACGTGGTCCTTTGTAGTTCCATATGAATTTTTGGATCATTTTTTCTATTTCTGTAATGTCAGTCAGTGGGATTTTAATGGGGGTCACATTAAATCTATAAATTGCTTTTGGTAGGATAGCCATTTTTACTGTATTAATTCTCCCTATCCAGGAGCAGGGAAGGTCTTTCCATTTTTCAGTGTCCTCTGCTATTTCTTTCTTTAATGTTTTGAAATTTTCTTTGTAGAGATCTGAAGGGTCTATGGTTAGATTGATTACTAGGTATTTAATTGTATCATTAGTATTTATGCATCATTAGGTATTTAATATCATGAAAGGTATTTTTTCTGAAATTTCCTACTCTTCCTGTTTGCACTTGGTATAAAGAAAAGTTATTGATATCTGTGTGTTGATTTTATAACTTGCCACTTTGCTGAAGAAGTTGATTAGTTCTAGAACTTTTCTGGTTGAGGTTTTGGGGTCTTTCAGGGATCGAATCATATCATCTGCAAATAAGGATAATTTGACCTTTTCATTGCCAATCTGTATCCCTTTGATTTCTTTCTCTTGTCTGATTGCCCTGGTTAGGACTTCAATTAATATGTTAAATAGAATAGGAGAGAGAGGACATCCTTGCCTTATTCCAGATCTAAGAGGAAATGGTTTCAGTTTTTCTCCATTTAATATAATGTTGGCTGTAGGTTTGTCATAAGTGGCTTTTATGATATTAAGGTTTTTGACTGTTATACCTGTGTTCTCTAGCATTTTTATCATGAAAGATGTTGCAATTTGTCAAAGGCCTTTTCGGTATCAATTGAGATGGTCATGTGGTTTTTGTTTGCCAGGTTCTTGATATGTTGGATTACATTAATTTATTTTCATATATTGAACCAGCCTTGCATCTGTGGTATAAATCCCACTTGGTCATGGTGAATAATCTTTTTCATATGCTGCTGGGTTCTGTTTGCCAGAATTTTATTAAATATTTTTGCATCTATGTTCATAAGGGAGATGGGTCTATAATTCTCTATCTCAGATGAATCTTTTCCTGGTTTAGGTATAAGGGTGATGGTAGCTTCATAGAATGAATTTGGGAATGTTCCCTCCTTTTCTATTTTCTGGAATAATTTGAGGAAGACAGGTATTACATCTTCTTTAAAAGTTTGGTAAAACTCCGCCGTGAATCCATCAGGACCTGAGCTCCTCTTTCTTGGGAAAATTTTTATTACCTTTTCTATTTCCGTATAGGTAATGGGGTTGTTTAGGTCAGTTATGTCTTCTGGGGTTAGCTTTGGTAGATCATATGCGTTAATAAATTTGTCCATTTTTTCTGCATTTTCATATTTTTGGGAATACAATCTTTCATAGTAATCCCTGATGATTTTCTATATTTCATTGTAATCAGTGGTTATGGACCCATTTTCTTTCATTATCCACACTATGTTAGTTTTTTCCTTTTTCTTTTTGATGAGATTGGCCCGAGGAGTGTCTATTTTATTAATCTTCTCAAAGAACCAACTCTTAGTCTTATTAATTTTTTGAATTATCTCTTTGTATTCTAATTGAGATATTTCTCCCTTTATTTTTGTAATTTCTTTTTGGGTGTTCCTGTTAGGATTGACTTTTTGTTGGATCTAGTGTTTTAAGATGCATCATTAGGTCATTTATTTGGCTCTTCTTTACTTTATTGATGAAAGCACTTAATGCTATAAACTTCCCTCTTAAAACTGCCTTTGCCATATCCCAAATGTTTTGGTAGGATGTGTTTTCATCATCATTTGATTGCAGGAATTTTTTAAATTCCATTTTGATTTCATCAACAACCCATTGGTCATTCAGCAGTGTATTATTCATTCTCCATGAGTTTGTAAATTTCTGGAATTATTCTTGCTCTTGAGCTCCAATTTTATCCCATTATGGTCTGATGAGAAACAGAGGATAATTTCTACTTTTTTGTATTTATTGAGGGAGTTCTTATGAACTAGCATATGATCTATCTTAGAAAACATTCCATGTCGAGCTGAGAAGAATGTGTATTCCTCATTGTGTGGATGAAATATTCTGTATATATCTGTGAGATGCAACTGGTTCAGGGTGGAGATTAGACTCACTGTTCCTCTGTTGATTTTTCATTTTGATGACCTGTCTCTTGAAAAAAGTGGGGTGTTGAAATCTCCCATTATTATTGTTTCTGGTCCAATAAAATTCTTAATATTCCATAAAGTTTGTCTTATAAAGCTAGGTGCCCCAGTGTTTGGGGCATAAATATTTAGAAGAGTTATTTTTTTCCTGATTGATTGTTCCTTTTATTAAAATGTAGTGTCCGTCTTTGTCTTTTCTAATTAGTTTTGGATTGAAAATTAATCTATCTGATACTAGAATTGAAATACTTGCAATTTTTTTGTTTCTACCCTGCTTGGTATACTGTTTTCCAGCTCTTAATTCTCAGTCCATTGCAGTCTTTGTGAGTTAGATGAGATTCTTGAATACTACATATTGAAGGTTTTTCGTTTTTTCATCCAATTAGCCAGTCTCTGTGTCTTAATTGGTGAGTTAAGACCATTTAAGTTAATAATGATTATTGAGTAGTATTTATTGTTATGCATCCAATCATTACCTGTTACTTATTTGTGAATCATGTTCATTTGGTTCCTTTTGGATTGCACTCATCTCAGCTAACCAAAGCTTTGATTTCCTATATAGGGGTGTCTTTATCTCCCTGGATGTGGTAATTGATTTACAATCCTCTGCAGGGCTGGTTTGGTGGTTGCACATTGTTTAAATGCATTGATATCATTAAATGTCTTATTCTCCTCTTCTATATTCAAAGATAATTTTTCTGGATATATTAATCTTGGATGGAAATTTTATTTTTTTAGAATGTGATTCACCTGTGACCATTTGTTTCTAGCTTTCAATGTTGATGTGGAGAAATCTGCAGTAATTTTAATAAGTTTTGCTTTATAAGTAATAAGGGGTTTCTGCCTTGCTGCTTGCAGGATAGCCTCCCTGGTTTCTAATGACAACATTCGAGCAATCATATGTATCTGGGATAATCTATTTTGGTCAGCTTTGGATGGTGTTCTAAAAGTTTCAGTTGTGTATTTATCCATATCCTGTATTATCTCTGGGAAGTTTTACTTGAGGATATCATATTCTAGATTTTGAAGACCTCTGGTGGAACTTTTCTCTCCCTCAGGGACACACTGAATTCTTAAGTTTCGTTTTTTTCATTCTATCTGAGTTCTCCTGGAAATCTTTTTTTGATTCCATTTCTGACTGTATGTATTTAAGTTTGTGTATGGTATCCTCGGGATCAGAAATCCTCAGTTCAGATTCATCCGGTCTCAATGAAAAGGATTATTTTGCTGAATTCAATTCATTTATTTTAGTTTGTATTTCAATGATTATTGCTTGATTTTTCTTTATCTTCTCTAGCTGGGAGAACAGAATGGATTCCAGGTGAGATACCTTCTTTTCAAGGATTTTAAGGGTGCTGGTGGTATTCATTTTGATTTCTCTTAGCATATTTATGACCATAACTCTGAATTCCAATTCAGAGATCTCTAAGAGTTAGGATTCATTTCTTGGGGGGCTTTGGTCTGTGGGGTCTTAAGATCCATCCTGTCCCTTTGTGTTTCTTGTAGGTTTACTTTGTTTGCCCATAATATGGTCCAGGAAATAGAATTCACCTCTTCTGAGTGTGCAGAACTTCTCCCTCTGTTATTCCTTTGAGTTTGTGTGGTGCTGAATCTGTGGTGGTTATTTGAGCTTGTAAGCTGTGTAGTTCCTCGGTTGTTTAGTCTGTGGGGCTCTTACTCTAGTTCACCAGCCTTCCTCCAAAGGGGTTGGGGGATAAGGAGACAATAGATTCTGTTTTTCTTCTGAGGGGTGAGGAGGGAGAGAATCTGGTGACAGAGGAGGGGGAAAGAGGAGGTAGAGGACAGAGACTAATAGAAATTATAGTCAAAATTAAAATTAAGGCTAAAATTTAAGGATAAAATAATTAATGAAAATAAAAACACATATATAGCATAAGAAAAAGAGGAGAATAGAAAAAGGAAAGAGAATAAAAGAAGATAGAAAGAAGAAGAAAAAATACATGCATACACACCCCGACACACACATAAAAACACTTGTATGTTCTCACAAGTGGAATCTGAACTGTGGAGAAAGTAAGGATGAAGTGAACACTGCAGAACAGAGGGTGGCAGTGTTTTCACACAATCCTCAGAAGCAGGCTATGTTAGGGGTTGGGGCTTTTGTGCATGTTCCCTTTATTGAGTGGATATGGCGGGTAGCCCCACAATGCCCTGGGTTTAAGAGGGATACTGAGTGCATATAGAGTCTGTCCCCTGAAATAGTCTGTGTCTGTTATATTGTTAGAGAGGCAGTGTAACCTGTGGGGGCCTCCCTGGAGTTCTCCCTGTCCCACAAAGTTCGGGCGCCAATTCCCCAAATTGGAGATCTCCGCCCCAAAGCATGGAAGGAATTTGGCTGCTATTGTGGATCTTTATTGCAGGGCTTTCCATCCACTTGGGAGTCCTCTTGGGAGGTCCAGATCCTGTTGTGGTCTCCTCACTTCCCCCCTGCAGCAGGCAGGATGATATCCAACCACCCAGAGCATAATCTGCAGCAGGTCTGTCCTTGTGTGGCAATCATGCTCAAAACTGCTCTGGGACTAATTGTGCCACTGTGCGCTGTATGCAGAATCAGCCACGCTCTGCCCATGTGTGACTGTCACCTCCGCAGACCTCAGCCTACTCCACAGTGCTATGGAATGACATAGAATCGCCTTTGGTGTGTCTGGCATCCAGGCCTATGTGCACCTGTATGTCTGTGAAAATCATGTCTGCACAATTGTCCCACCACAACAGGAGGGAGGGAGCTGCACCGTGGCTCTGGTTGTGCACCACTGGTGCCACTTTCCCAAGCCCCTCTGTGATCACTCCCTGCACCCTCATGTATCAACTCTCATGGATCTGATCCACATTTTCTTGCATGAGGGTTCTACACCAGGCAAGCAGCTCTGGCTGCGCAGCGGGCATGACTAGGGATGGTGATTCAGTGTGCCACCTCAAACTGACTCATCCAGAGCTTGTAGCCTGTGTCCCGTGGGCAGTGTGACAGTGTGATGCCAAGGTTGCACTCTATGTTTGGTCCGGGTCCCCCTGGATGTGTACACAAAGTTCCCTCTGAGTCTCTGGAAATCTGTCCGCCATCTGCGAGATGGCAAAATGGTGAAATGGCGACCCAGCTACTGTCCTCTGTGTAGGTCCCCTGGAGCCAGATCCACGCTTTCAATGTTTGATCTGTTTCATCCACTGTCTCCCAATCTAAACTATCACTGTTTCTATCTAGTCAATGTGAGCTCCAAACACTTAATCAAGGCTTCCCTCTACTTTGGGCAGAAGGCGTGTACTATCTGTCCTCCATCTTCTCTCGGTTCTTCTTTTCCAATCTTTTTAATAACCTTATGCTTTCCTTATAAATGATGCCTTTGATGCCATGACTCAACTCATCTTGTCTTCTATCATTAGTGTGTAATGCATGAAACCTGTTCTTGTGGTGGTCTCTGATCTTAGGTGTGATATATGCAAGGCCACACCTTGGCTCTTATAAACTTGTTCTAATTTATTCAGTTTTAGTTTGAACCCACATATGAGCAGTTTGCACTCTGATCTACAGTAAGCTCCTGATCTTATTCTGACAGTTGATATTCAGCTTTTCCGTTGTCTCTTTCTTCAAATGTACACAAATGTACACAAATTGTGAACAGGAAGAGAAAGAAATCAAAATAACAGTCTCATTCATGACAGGCATTTAAAAAAATTAAATGTTTAGGAATCAATCTCATGAAAGACCTGAAAGGGCTCTATAATGCAACTACAAAACACTAAAGTAAGAAATTCCAGATGATACTAGAAGATGCTCATGGATTGGAAGAATTAATATTTTGAAAATGGCTGTACTACCAAAAGCAATCTACAGATTCAATGCAATCACCATCAGACTTCCAATGAAATATTTCATAGAAATAGAAAAAAAATCCTAAAATTTAATTGGAAGAACAAAAAACCATGTATATCCAAAACAATTTTAAGCAGCAAAAACAGTTCAGGAGGCATCACAATATCTGATTTCAAAGTATACTACAGGACCATAGTGGCAAAAATAGCTTGGTACTAGCACTAACAAGCATAAAGATCAATGGAATGCAATAGAAGTCACAGATATACATCCATGCAAATAGAACCATGTGATCTTCAACAAAGGGGCCAAAGGCATACATTGGAGAATAAATAGTCTTTTCAATGAACAGTGTTGGGAAAACTGGATATCCCTATGTAGAAGAATGAAAGTAGATTCATACCTCTAACTTTGCATGAGAGTCACAAGAAGATGCATCAGAGATCTCAATATAAAACTGGAAACCTAAAGCTACTAGAAGGAAAGATAGGGAACACACTCCAATACATAGGCATAGGCAACTACTTCCTTCACAAGATTCCAATTGCCCAGGAAACTGTACCAAGATTTGACAAATGGAATGATATAAAACTTAAAATCTTCCATATAGCAAAAGAAATAATTAATAGGTAAAGGGAAAGCCCAGAGAATGGGAGAAAAATCTTTGCATCCTACACATCTGATAAAGGATTAATTTCTAGTACGTACAAAGAACTCAAGAAATTAAGCATCAAGGCAACAAATAATCCAATAAAAAGTATTCAATGGAACTGAACAGACATTTCTTTAAAAAGGAAAAGCAAATGGCAAAAAAAAAATGCTCAATATCCCTAGCTATTAAGCAAATGTAAATCAAAACTGCAATGAAATTCCATCTCATTCCAGCAAGAATGGCTAATATCATCAAAACAAATAACAACTAATGCTGATGGGGATACAGAGAATAAAGAACCCTGCTAATGAGACTAGGAATTGGTTCAACCAGTATAGAAATCAATAGGGAGATACCTAAGAAAACTAAAAATACAACTATCATGATTCACCTATACCACTTCTAGGAATATATCCAAAGGAAGAAAACTCATACTACGGGTACTCTTGTACTTCCATATTTAATGCAGTACTCTTCATAATTGCAAGTCTATGGAATCAATACAGATGTCCATAAATGGAACATTAGATTAAAATTTGTGGTATATATGTATAATAGAATACAAATCAGCAGTTAAGAAGATTAAAATTATGTCCTTTGCAGCATTTCTCACTCATATGAGGGAGCTAAATCTACCTTAAAGGGAAAAAGTTATACATGTATACATACATTCATACATAGATAAATGTGCAACCATACTTATATAAGAATAGAAGATACAAGTTGATCCAATATGAGCAGGGAGGCTGCTACTTGGAGGGAGTGTTTGATGGGGAAGTGGGGAGGAGAGACTAACATAGAGGGACAAAAAGGGAGAGAGAAAACCCAAAATATAAGATGCAACTCCATGAAAGTCCAAAAAAGTAAAAGGAAAATGTCAGGGTATAGCTCATGATTGCATACACTATCATTTCATGTCAATTAAAAACCTTATTTTTTTTTCTTTTTTTCTGTTTATGTCCTATAAAATGTTTAAAGAGATGAAAGGATTAAGAATGCTAATTTGTTAGCTGCATAACAAATATATAACTGACGTATCACTCTATACCCCACAAACATATATTAATAAAATACAAATAAATAAAAGAAAAAAAGAGCAAAAAGTCATTATGTGTCTTTGGGTCTGCATAGTGTCTGAGAAGTCAGTTGTATCTCTTACCTTTCTTCCTGTGGCTATTGATTTGCTTCTCTCCAACTACTTGTAAGATATTCTCTTTGTTTTGTTTTATTTTTATTAATTCAGATATAATATATCTAATACAGCTCGCGCATGTGTATGTACACATTTGGATGCTTTCCTATTCATCCTGCTTGAGTATATCTTAGTGTCTTGCTTGGTTCTATGATTTAATTATCTTTCATTATTGTTGGAAAATTCTTAGGTATTTTCTTTCAAATCTTTCTCCTACCATTTTATTTCTCTTTTTTCCTTAAAGGAATCAAAATACATGTACGTTGTTGTTGTTGTTGTTGTTGTTGTTGTTGTTGTTGTCAGGGGCCATCTAATCAGGTATGACTCAAAATGACCGTGTATGAAACAAAAGAAACACTGCCTGACATTGTGCTATGCCTGGCACTATGTCAGTGCTTCTCTGCTATTTATAGGGTTTTGGATGGTTGTTTCTGAATAATTTTGTGAGTGAGGTGCTGGGTCCTTCTCCCATTATTTGTAGTACTGGTAATTGAACTCAAGGTTTTGAACACAGAGCAAGCACTCTACCTACTGAGCTAAACCCCAGCCCACATGTATATTAGACTATTTCATATTACAGTTCGTATGTGGCTACTAATTTGTATGTGTCATTGTATTCCAAATATTTGTTGCTCTATTTTTGCTCTTTTCTGGATTAAGTTTAGATCATTTTTGTTGGCTAATTTTCCACATTTATTGTTTTTCTTTGAGGGTAGACTCTTTAAATGCATTTCCTTTTATTTTTAACATTTTCATTTCTTTTTCTTTCATTTCTACTGTTTTCATTTAACTCTGTCTCGTATTCATTTTCCTATTGAAATTATCCATTTGTTGCTGCATGTTTTATAAATTTTCTAGTGGATTCTTAATATAGTAATCATGGTTATTTTAAAGTTAAAGCTAAGCAAGGCATGCCCGTAATTCCAGCACTCAGGAAGCCGAGATAGGGGCATCATGATTTCAAAGACAGCCTGGGATACATAACAAGACCCTGTCTAAAAATAATATAATAATTCAGGTCTAAAAACTGAAACATTTGGGTAGTACCCGAGTCTTGTTCTAGTTATAACTTTCTTTACTATAAGTAGATTTTTCTTCCTCTTTTTCTTATAATGTTTGACTGAATGTTTATCATAATGTATAAAGTACGTGAGACAGGCAAGGAGTTCAATTACTGAAAATGAGCGATTTATCAGGTTGTTAGTATGAATGGTTAGTTGTTCCATTTATCTGTTTGTTTGCTCCGACTACTTTCAGGACACAAAAGGCTTCAAATTCAACAGGAGTAGTATTCAGTTGCCTAAACTTAGAGACAGGGCTGCAGAGTCAGATAGATTTTTTCACATTTATTGCCCCAGTCTTAGCATTTTTCCTTAACTACATGCTTGTGCAATAGGTATGGTCTTTCTCCATACTCTTGTCCTGCTTCTAGGAATATGCTGCTGTGGCTTATTACTAGGTGACTCCTCAGAGGATGGCAGAAGATGGTGATGAACAGGGGCTTTTATATACAGTCTTGATCCAGCCTCATTTTTAGGCAATTCCTGTGTGCTTTTGCTTCAAAAGGGTGATTATACACTCACATATGAAATATACAACAAGAAATTTTATGTTGTTTGCTGATACATGCATGTATAGTATTTTGAAGTATATAGCCATATTTAAAAAGGATTAGAGAAACAAAGTAGAGAATAAATTTGAGCAAGGAGAAAGAAATATCAATAATGTGTATACCATTTCTTAAGCTGCTTAGAGGTCACAAGAGTGCTATAATATTATTGTGTTTTTATACTTATTTTGTGTTATATTTATTTTATGTGAATATTATGGACATATAAATTATGTTAAGATAAAAATACCTAACCTAACTTGAAATATTTTTATAATTTTCTTTATTCTTTTTTTGTATAAGCATAGCCATCTTTTGTAAACATACACAACACTCCTTTACCAAAATTGTGTAAATTTTTAATGTTACAATTAGTAGAATGTAAATAAAGCAATGTTTTTAGCCATTTGAAAAAATTAACAAGTACTGTTTATCTGTGGCAGGGGTTTAGCTTAGTTGGCAGACTGCTTGATCTGCATACTCTGAGGCTCTGGCTTCTATCCTATGCACTGCAAAATGTGAGAAAGACCGTGCAGCCCACTCTCAAAACAATCAGCCATTGAAAACCCTACTAATAGTAATGAAGCACTGACATAGTGTCTGGCATGGTATAGTGTTGGGGAATGTTTTGTTCTGTTGTATATAGAGTTGCTATGAGTTGGACCCATCTTGATAGTATCTAACAAAAACAAACAACTGTTTCTTTACAAATACTTGCTTTGATTATATTGAATTCAATTGTTAATCATAATCCCAATGAAAATATTTTATAAGAGATAGATGATCAGTTGAAAGCACTACTTGGAATATAAATAATAGGCCAATTGGTTATAAACCTTTGAAAAATGGTCTTTAAAGTCACCTCTTGCCTGGTGAGAGCCTCAGATTACCAGTCTGGGTGCATAATGTCAAGGACAAGTTAATTAACTCCAAGTTTTAGTTTCCTCAATTGTAAAGTGAAGATGATAATATCATCTTTGTAATATGAATTATATGTAAAATGTATTTACTCAACTTAATATCTTATTTTTACAGAATACAAATGAGTAAATCATTATTTATGTGATTTTAGCAAAGTCATTTCCTTTTTATGTGCCTCAGTTTCCTTCTTTCCAACTAAATATGATAACATTTTAACCTACTCATGAAATAAAATAAGAATAAAAGCTAATACATATAAAGAAGATTTTATATTTCTTCCTTTAATCTTGGCAAATGAGTTCTTGAAGAGACTCTATGCTCCCTCTGGATGAGACCTTTATGTAGCACACAGCAGGTCTCAAAAATGAGGATATTTTCTGTTATCAGTGTACTATGCAGTATAACTGCCCTTAACTGCAGCTGCCAAAATCTGATTTTCTAAATTCTTCCAGTAGAGACTAAAAGAGAATACAATTCCTTTCAGCACAAGACTGGGTCTTACTGTCCCACTCTCTGCTTGGTTGGTTTCTTGCCTGCCTAGAGTGGTGTGAAAGCTGGTTCAGAAAGGCACCATATGAAACTCACATCACCCCCTCTCCAGGTTCATTCAGGTTTCCAATGTGTGCAATTACACATGGGCCTCTGCTACAAGCACTTGAAAGTGATGTATGTATGTATGTATGTATGTATGTATGTATGTATGTATTTATGTATTTATTTGCTGTTCTTGGGGATTGAACCCAGGGTTTGCACATAGTTTGCAAGTACTCTAGCACAGGGTTTGCACATAGTTTGCAAGTACTCTAGCACTTGGCCACACCCCTAGCCCAATTTTTATTTTTTATTTTGAATCAGGTTCTCACTAAATGATATAAGCTGCCTCTGCCTTGAACTTGATATTTTCCTGCCCCTGCCTGACAAGTTGCTGGGATTTTAGGTGTGGCTCATGGTGCCCAGTGATGTTTTTATTTTAAAAGACTGAATAATATGATAACTGATAAAGTAAAATCCGGGCTCTTGGTGGGGCTCCAGCATCTTTCACTCCCTGTTGGTTGATCTATAGAAGTAGACTCCAAAGTAGGCTGAGCATCTTCATTTCTGGTAATAGGAATGTGTCAATGTTCATGTTACTATTATGAGACCTTTTGTTTTGTGCATTTAAAGAAGCATTTATGAACCTGCATACTGAAGGAGTTAAGGATCAGTCAGTGGACTACTGATTGGGCCTTGCTGGCTATTTCAGATGCTAGCCTGATTTCATCACTGAAGAGAAGAGATCTTTGCCCATGGACTTCTGCTCTTGTGGCCATCTTGAGTCTACTCTCACCTCTCTATGTAAAAGCTACACTGTATAGCTGAAGTCACTGTTTATGAGTAAGAGTGAGCCAATCTTTTGATCTGGGCTTTGAGTACAATTAAATAAGCACCAATATTTCTCACTCATCAGTCAATTCCCCAGGCTAAGGGCATAAGGATATTCAGTGTTACATTATTTCCAAAAGCACCATGAAAAGAAAAGTTTTCATCCAAGGATAATGTGGAAAGGATGGAACAAGGAGGTAGGGCAGACTTTGTACTCAGTGGGCCTTGGGGTCCAATACAGTTCTGAGCAAAATTCTGTGGTGCTCACTGGGCTTTCATCTACATGGATGGCTCACAGAGCTTTCCCTTATTGGTTTCACATGAGATCATAGCCAGATAGGAGGTGAAGATTAGCCTCTTGATTAGATCACAGATATGTGACTAAAAAGGAATTTTGTGACCCCATCAGAATTTATTATTTCATATATAATCTTTTGTTTATAGGATGCTTGTCTTTTGTGTTAAGAAACCAAAGAGAAATAAAGAAAATAAACCCTAACAATGATGCATGAAACTCTCTCAGAAATGGCATATTATTCTACAATATTAATTTATTGCAGTAATCGAGGTTTTATTTTCCTTCATACAAATCAGTGCCCGGATGGAGGAGTTATAACTTGAAATAAATTACAGATGTCATTTTTCAGTAATGTTATGGGTTGGACATTAAACACTTCCAAATATTCCATGTGTTGAAGGTTTGGTCTCCTGTGCAGCAATATTCAGAGGTGGGACTTTTAAGAAATGATTGTATCATGAGAGTTATGATTTAATCAATGGATTAATCTATTGTGGGTTAAAAATGTAAACAGATATTGAGATGTGGTGGAAATTTAGGAGGTACTGCTTACTTGGAGGAAATAGACCCCTGTAGCTATGCCTTTAAACTCTATCTTATCCCCAGGCCCTTCCACTCTTTCTTTCTCTTTCATTCGGCCTCCAAGCCACCATGAGGTGAGCAGCTTACTCAGCTTGTGTTCCCTGGTATGATGCTTTGGCTCACTACAGACCCAGAAGAGCTGGGGTTTAGGTCAGTTGGTAGAGTGCTGCTTGCACTCTCTGAGGCCCTCGGTTTAATACCCAACAACACAAAAATGAGAGAAGGACATGACAATCTACACCCAAAGCAATCCTGTAACAGTCAACCATTGAAAACCCTATGAAGAACAGAGAAGCACTGATGTAGTGCTGGGCATGGCACAGTGTTGACAAGTGTTTCATTCTGTTATAGTGTCACTATGAGTTGGACCCAACTTGACAGCACCTAACAACAACATAGGCCCAGAAACAATGGAGCCAAAACCGTAGACTGAAATCTCTGAAAACACAGCCAAAATAAATCTTTCCTCCTTTTAACTTGTTTAGGTCAGATATTTTGTCACAGCAGTGGAAAGCTGACTTACCAACACAGAAAATTAATACTGATAATCAGGATCATTGTGACTACCACATATTGTGGAATCTAGTCCATGTCCTTTCAACAGTTTTATATGACTACAAAATTAGATGCAGATTATAATTGCACGTGGACTACATTCATAGTCAACAGCTAGGTCAAGAGTTCTCAAGACAATTCCAGTACTTTTGTGATTCTAATCTGCACCTAATTTTGTAATTGAACTAGAGACTGTGTTACATTGTGGCAAAGAACTTGTCTGCCTTTTGTCCATGTCCTGAGACATTGCAGGAGACTGAGTTTACAGGTGACAGATGAAATAATCTGAAGGAGGAAATTTCAAGAGAATACACAATAGCATTCAAACTGTGGTATTAGTATCACTTCTTTCTTTTAGGCAGACTTACAAGGAGAATTGGCACCAAAAATCAAAGTGGGAATATTTGAAAATCCTGTAGGTTTTCAGGAAAATAGCACATGTAAAGTTTTAAAATAGCCATATAGAATGAAAGGGTTATAGGGCCATAGAGATTCCCTCTGATATTTCAAAGGAAAGCATAGTAGGCCAAGCAGTGAATGCTGTTGTTGGTAGGTGCTGTTGATCAGGTCTGATTCATAGCAACCCTATATACAGCAGATGAAACACTATCTGACACTCTGCCATGCCCGGCACTATTGTCAGTGCTTCTCTACTATTCATAACGTTTTCAATGGCTGAGGTTTTTGTGCTGAGTGGGCTGCCAGATCCTTCTGCCAATCCTACAGCACCCAGTGTTCCCAGATGGTCTCCCATCCAAGTACTAAAGAGGCCTGATCCTGCTTAGCTTCTGAGATTTGACAGGATTGCATATTACAGTCATATGTAGTGAATAGCAGGTTTGAAGTTCCTTCAAGCAGCCCATTGGAAGGCAGAGTGTTATGAATTAGATCTTAAATATTCCCCAAGAGCTCATATGTTAAATGCTTGGTCTGCAAAAGAATGTTCAGAGGTGGCTCTGAGACCTGAATCAATGAGATTACAGATGTGTACCAGAGCACTTAGACTTTTCCTACTTTTAGATTAGTTAGCTCAGGAATTTTGTCATGGAAATGGAATGATAACTAACCAGTTGATGAGCTAACCAAAAAATATATGTATTACTCTAAAGGAAATGAGTTGTGGATAAATATTTAAAACACACACACAAACAAAAACAGCAGAATAACAGAAACTTTGAATTTTATTAGTGATACTATTATTTTGCCTGGTTTTTATTTTTAATACCATTATTATATTTTTTATGAGTAAGACATATATATTTTTCAGTTGTATTGCAATGTGAGGCATAAATGGGTGCATAATATAAGCAAAGAATTATACAATCACATGTATGGAACTGTGAAGTATAGAAAAAAATATTCCATCATCCTAAAAGCTTATACACTGGTATATGTGAGAATCCGGAAAATTTTTTATTGCAATTTTAGATAAAACTTAGAAGGAATATAAATATATTACCTATATTTTAATTGATTAATGAATTAATACTTAATAAGAATTTCTGATAATTATACTCTATCCCAACAATATTTAAAGTCTTTCTTCTGAGATCTTTTTGTGTATTTGCTTTCTGCCACTTAACTGAATATATTCTTACAAATCCAAGTTACTTTGGACAGAATTGAGATATTTTCTTTGCCTTACTTTGACATTTGGCAGTTGTCCACCAGTAGCTATTTTAATCTACCTCAATTTCATTCTATCCTAGATTTTTAATGGCAGTATTCAAACAGTTTCATGAGGTATATTAAAATAATTGTTTTCATTTTCTTAAAATTGAAAAAACAAGACACAGTTGAGCTTTTCACAAGATAATAACACTGGTCATAATATGAGCTCATAATTTCTCTTAAATGTAAACAATGCATATAATGACTGACTTGGATATCATTTTTTAAAATAAGAGATAACATTTTATTAAACCTTGGATCAGATTTCAAACCAATCTGACTTATCATAATGCAGAAAAAATGTAACTCTTAAGGGAAAAATTTAGTTTAATTATCAACCACTTATGTCAGAAGAAAATTATGACAAATTCAAACCTATTTCATAAATTCACCATGGGGCTACAGTTCTAACAGGAAGCAAACATTTGTGACTTGAAACTCAATTTACTTAGTTTTAACTATGGTGGGAATATGAACTGAAAGTTGAGACTTTTGTCTCACTTTCAGCAAAATAACTAAAATGCTGGCTTTTTGACCCTATTGGCACACCATAGATGGAAAAAAAAAATGATTTTGAGTCAGAGCCTCAACATGTGAATGTGTTTTTTCTCTTTTTACTTTTTGGTTAGTAACCCTCAGGCATCAAAAACATAAGGTAACTAAGCCTCTTCTTTTCACAGCATGAAAGTCAGTAAAGCTTTCAACAATCTCCTGTCCTTAATAGCTCTCTTTTCCTATGCGTGCCTGTATGTGTGTGGGTATGTGCAGTGTGTGAGTGTTGAATATCTGCACAAAAAATTTTCTCCAAGCTCTGATGCAGTTATTAATAGTCACCA
The DNA here is from genome assembly GCA_007922755.1 of Pedetes capensis. Classification (NCBI taxonomy): domain Eukaryota; kingdom Metazoa; phylum Chordata; class Mammalia; order Rodentia; family Pedetidae; genus Pedetes; species Pedetes capensis. Next base: position 81,113 of record VMDO01007852.1, read on the forward strand.
TAATCTATCCAGTTATCGAATCAGAATAGATAAGATCTAAAAAGAAGTGAGTTGTTGGTATGGGGTCTTCAATACAACCTTGATTTTCTACACTTATTTCTTGAGTTAACGAGAAAATACCCTAAAGTAATTTTGGTTTAAGAGGACCTTTAAAGCTATGATCAATAGATGATAGACAGATAGATGACATATAGATATAGATATAAATAGACTAACAAATAACTTGTTTCACATATGTATTTTAAAGATCCTTAACAAAGATGACCCCCACATGTCCATCAGCTTGTTGATCTGTAGGGATTTAGTGTGCTGCTATAATGCAGAAATCTATGCCATCAATGCCTCAGATATCAGCTGTGCCAGTTTCAACTGAGCTTCCAGAACAAATCAAACTAGGAAGAAGGACCTGGCAGCCCACTCCCAAAACAATTACTCCTTGAAAATTCTATGAATAGCAGAGAAGCACTGTCAAATAGAGTGCCAGAAAATGAGACCCCCATCTCAGGCTGGAAGGCATTCAAGAAACAACTGGAGAAAAGTTGCCTCTTCAAAGTAGAGCCGACCTTAATGACACTAATAGAGTAAAGCCCCTGGGAACTCTTTTTGCTGGCAGGGCATGACTCAAAATGAGAAGAAATGTAGTGTCTGCAACAAAGGTATCAAATGGAAAAAGATCATGTGCATGATGTAGTGTTGGGCAGTTTCATTCTGTTGTACATAGAGATTCTGAGTTGGATCTGACTTGATGGCACCCAACAACAACAGAGATAAGTAAATTTCAAAGCTTCTTTGTCCAAGAAAATAAACCTTGAAAATTAAAGTTTTACAATATTACACGGTGTGTCTTCACCTGCCTTGGAACTGGTTAAGCATGGACTTAAAATAAACATTTTTGTTATTTGTTTTGAGGTGCTATCGAGTGAAGTCTGAACTCATAGTGACCCTATGAACAACAGAATGAAGTACTCCGACTCTGGGCCATGCCCAGCACTATTGTCAGTGCTTCTGTGCTATCCATAGGGTTTTCAATGGTGAAGTAATTTGGGAGTGCATTACTAGTTCCTTCTCTCAAAAAGAATAAATAAACTTTAAGTTGGCCAAATAGCACCTACTTAAATTACATGAACATCCAGTAATCTAAATTACTAGCCCTTGAGGCTAGAATGGAATTTGAGGACTAAGATGGACAAAATATGCCTTTACATATTCTTCAGGTTCTCTAAAGAAAGGTGATTCTGTAGTAAACAAGGTGTTAGTGACTATTTTTGTGAGTGTTTCTCTGTGTGTGAATAATTTACAATTCCTTATTTTTGGACTCCCCTCTCTATGATGTCCATTAGTTCTTGACATTCCCATGTTTCCCTAGACACGATCAGATTGTTTTTGATTATATATATACATACACACAAATATAGATGCATATGTACCTATATAAGTAGATATATGTCTACTTATATAGGTAGATATGCATGTATATGTATATATGTGTGTGTGTGTGTGTGTGTGTGTGTGTGTGTGTGTGTGTGTGCCTGTATGCCAAGACTATGTCAGAGCCTCTCTGCTATTTATAGGGCTTTCAATGGCAGATTGTTTCAAGATTGTCTCGAGGAGGCTACCAGGTCTTTCTCCCATTTATGAGGTACTGTGGGTTGAACACAGTGGCTCAGAGAAGGCAGAGGAGCACTCTACCAACTGAGCTAAACCCTAGCCATATATATATATATGTATATATATATGATATATATATATATGTGTGTGTATATATATACACACATATATATATCATTGTTATATATAGTATATATATATATATATATATATATATATATATATATATTTTATTATTGTTAGGTAGCATCAAATAGGGTCCAAATATATCTGTATATATGCCTATACATATATATTTTCTGGTTCTTCCACTATTTAAAAATAGGGTGTAGTCAAGATCCTTCTGTGTGAGATGTGTAGAGAAACCAGTTACTTCAAAAATGGCATATTTATACCTAATTTCCATGTTTCCATGTTTAAAAAATAATGTAAAAATAATAATGTAAAAATGTAATAAAAATACATGTAAAAATAATATAAAAAATAATGTAATCATATTACTTGGTTAAGAAAAACAAAGTAAAACTAAACTATGTGTTTCTATATTCAGAACCAAATTCTTGCCAAGTAATCCTATGTTAGTTTATAAAGGATGCATCAGATTGTCCAGTACTCTAAGGAATACCACTATTCATTTTTAGTAATTATATGTCAACAGTCAGTCTGATTGCCAGTGTCTTTTTCATATTGGTTGTTCAATATCATGATTAATCTCTTGGAATTAATCAGACCTCTCCAGTCATTCTGACCCCTGAGCAGCCATGGAAGATATTAGTGTACTAGTGTATTGTTCTAAATAGCCTTGGCCTCATTGGCCCTGGATTGACCTATAATCAACATATATTTGTTTAGTGGATACAAACTGCAAGGGTTTTTTTTTTTTTTTTTTTAATGTTTCATTATACATTTGCTTTCAGGAAGTTAGTAAATATCTCAAAAGAGAAAAACAAACACAAAATTATCAAGTAGACTTATTTTAAAACTTCATCCTGAAAATAAGTCTAAAACTTTATACTTCAGTGGATACAACTTCATCATTTCTAATTATTCACGCATAGCTACTCATGTCTCACTGTATGATATTTGAATTGTATTAAGAACACTGATTATTGACAATGTTGCCTTTTTGTCTGAACATATCAAGAGCTGTCACATTGCAAAACTTTAAAACTTTTGACTACAAGCTTTATTCTTCATCTATGATGTTAGGGCTGGACAACAGTGAAATCTATAAATTATAACATTTTTAATGAACAAAACTTTACATGTACTGAGATAATTTTTTTCTCAACTGCTTTCTCATCAATAAATGTATGTTTTAACCTGCTATGACATTCAGTTAAAAGAGTTTCTAACTTTCTTTCTTCTTTCTTTCCTTCTTTCTTTCTTTTTTTTTTTTCCCAGCACTGGTAATTTGAACCTAGGTACTTGAACATATTTTCCAAGTACTCTACCACTGAGATACACCCCCAGCCCCTTGTTTACTTATTTTTTTAATCTTAAGACATAGTCTCAATAAATTACAAAAGTTTTCTCTGGCCTCAAACTTGTGATCTTCCTGCCTCAGCCTCCTGAGTTGCTGGAATTAAAGGCTTGCACCAACATGCCTGGCCTAAATATTTCTTAATTGAACATACTTCATTATGTGAAATGACCTTAAATATTTAGAATATTATTGCCTACTGAATCGGTTACTTGATAAAAAAAAAAGTGAGGAATCAATTTGATTACTACAAATCCATGCATATAGAATAATATATAAAGCTTATTTTTCCTTAGAAATTTTGATAAAAATGTAATTTGTTGTACTATATTTGCAGAAGCCTTTAAATGCCATTAAAATAAGTTGCTTGAATCTGTCTGATCTTTTTGATTTAAGTTTTTAAATAATTTTTAAAAAATGAAATAAACCTATATCACCATGCAGAAACAAATCTGATAAAACCAGGAAAGATCTCATCAAAGTCTAAATTCATGTTTTCCTCAAGTGTTCTAAGGTATCTCAAATATATGTTTATATCTCAAATATGAGATATGTTATATCTCAAATATATATGTCTCTCTCTCTCTCTCTCTCTCTCTCTCTCTCTCTCTCTCTATATATATATATATATATATATATATATATATATATATATTGCTTCCAGAAAGTTGTATGCTAAATAAAAGAGGCCATAGGCAACTAATTTCTAGTTTTATTTTTTATCTGACATATTTTAAACAAAATTTCTTGAAGAGAATTAGGTTGAGATAGGCTTAAAAGTATTTAGAAAAAAATTCTTATAACATTTCTTGTATTCCAACTCTAATTATTAAGTTTATGAGTCTCATTAGGAAATTGGAGACTAAATGATGTGGTAAGACTTGAAGGAAAGAAACATGTTGACATAAAATTTAGAAGAGTCTCAGAAAACTCATGAAAAGGATGTAAAACAGAAAGTTCTAAATGGAAAGAAATATTCTAAAATACAGTGTATCCACTTAAAATTGAACCAAAAATTTTCTAAAAGAAAAGAAAGTGAGAGGTCATTCACCATTGCCCCCATGGCAAGCACCCTTAATGGAAGTTACTTAGATCCTTTATGTCTTCCCTCAACATAAAATCAGAAACCTTAATATTAATAGAAGAAAGGATAAGCAATATGCTCCAACAGGAAGGGATATGAAAGCATTTCCTTAGCAGGACTCCAATTGCTCAAGAAATCACAACAAGAATAGATAAATGGGATTACATAAAATTAAAAAGGTTCTGAACAGCACAGGAAACAATCAACAGAGTCAAGGAAATCTCCACTGAATGGGAAAAAATCTTCACATCCTGTACATGGGACAGAGGACTAATTTCCAGATTTTATAAAGAACTCAAGAAAGCAATACCCAACAAAACAAATAACCTAACACACAAATGGGCAAAGGAACTGAACAGACAGTTCTCAAACAAAGAGGCTCATAAAGCCATGAAACACATGAAAATATGCTCAACATCCCTAGCCATTAGGAAAATGCAAATCAAAACAACACTGAGATTCCACCTTACTCCAAAAAGAATGGCCAAGATCTATAAAACAAATAACAATACATGCTGGTGAGGCTGTGGAGAAAAGGAAACTCCTCTTTTACTGCTGATGGAGCTATAAATTTGTTCAACCACTTTGGAAAGCAGTACAGAGGTACCTTAGAAAACTAAATAGATCTACCATATGACCCTTCTAAAACACTACTGGGAATATACCCAAAGGGATATGAAGCATCATATCACAGAGACACCTGCATCTCCATGTTGAATGAAGCACATTTCACAATAGCAAGGATATGAAATCAACCCAAGTGCCCATCAACAGAAGAATGGATAAAAAAAAATTATGGTACATATGCACAATAGAATACTACTCAACAATCAAAAAAAAAAAAAAGAAATAATATCATTTGCAGCAAAATCAATGGAATTGGAGAAAATTAGCTTAAGTGAATGCACATAAGCCCAAAAAGAGAAATGCCACATGTTCTCACTCATTTGTGGGAGCTGAATCAAATTTAAAAGAAGGAAAAAATCCTATACAGAAATTGGAACATAATCAAAAGCAAATGTAAACTTAGCAGAGAAGGGACAATTCAAGGAGTGGAAAGAAGGAGAGAAGGATCTAGCAAAAGGAAGGGATGATGGGAAAAGACAGGGGATGGAGGAGGGACAAGGAGGAGTGAGGAATGAGAGAAAGGTCGACCTCAAAGTAAACAGTCCAAGTTTAATAGTTCAGGAAATAATTACAATAATACAAACAATACCAAAGGATGGTAATAATGCAAATGGGCTAGATTATTCCTGTAATACTGCTGACAATGTAAAAAGATAGATCAGTATAGAAAAAAAAATGTGGACTTAAATCATAATTGGGATGTAAGGGTATACAGAAAAATATTCCCACAAAAAGGCATGCAAGTAGAAGAAAGGCCATTAGTGGGGTTGTGTTAGAGGGGCGAGGAGGGGCACAAGAGGGTAAGGGGGAAGTTGTCTGTGCAATGTACAATGAAACACGTATGTGGAAATGTCACAATGAAATGCATGTCAGAATGAAATACATTAAGTTGTACATTAAAAATTTCCAATTAAAAAATACTATTGTCTTCCATATAACCATATTTTGGTACCTGTTATCTAAACCCTTTCCACTCCGTCTTTCTCCACACTTCTTAATTTCTTCTGACCTCTTCTACCTTCTATTTCCAAGTGATCAGTTTTTATAGCTTCTACAAATGAGTGAAAACATGGAGTATTTGTCTTCGTATGCCTAGCTTATTTTATATGTAATATAATCCAGTTCTATCGATATTGCCCAAACTAAGGATTTTATATTTTTCATTGCTGCATAAGATTCCATTATGTATAAATGCTGCACACTTTTATTCATTTATCCATCAGTTGACATTACTTGACACAAAAATATAGTAGATTCTGTATGTTAGCTATTGTTAATAGTGCAATAATAAATATGAGTGTGAAGGTATTGTTTTGATATATGTAGTCTAATGCTCTATATAGCACAATAGGTAAGTATTGTTGTTGTTGTTTGGTGCCACAGAGTCAGATCTGATGCATAGCAACCCTCATAGGGTTTTCAATGGCTGATTGCTTTGGGATTGCTTTGGGAGTGGATTGCCATGTAATTCTCCCATTTTTGCAGTGCTGGGGATTGAATCTTGGTCTTCAGAGACTGCAGCATGCCACTCTACCTACTGAAGTAAACTCCAGCCCCAGGTAAGTATAAGCTACACAATTTGTTTACATTTAATACTGAAAAAAAGATTAAAGGCTCTTAGTATATGGAAATGGTAATGTTTGAGGAAATAGAAATGCTAATTATTTTCATTTGATCATAATGCATTATATGCATGTATTGAATTAAAATAAAAAGTAAATGAAATATTATCTTTGAATTGCTTTCATACCATGATGTTTGAAAATGATCAGTCACATCTAATAACACTTTTAAAGGTAATTATATCAGTTAATTTAATTAGAGAGTGAACTGCATTTTTTTGTTCAGAACCTGACAAAATGAAGATAAAACAGCACAATTTGCATTTACATGTATGTACAAAAATACATAGGAGTTTGTTGTTGTTGTTGTTGTTGTTGTTAGGTGCCGTCTAGCTGTGTCTGACTCATAGCGACCCTTATAGTGTTTTCAATGTCTGATTGTTTCCTGATTGCCTCAGGAGTGGATTGCGACATCCTTCTCCCATTTTTGCAGTGCTGGGACTCGAACTCTGGACATCAGAGACTATAGTGTTGCTGTACGAACTGAGCTAAATCCCAGCCCCCATAGGAGTTTAGGGAAATGTAAATCAATAAGCTATTATGATGTTGTTGTTGTTGTTAGGTGCCCCTGAGTCAGTATCCGACACATAATGACCCTTGCATTTTAAATTCTGTTGTTGTTGTTGTTGTTAGGTGCCGTCGAGTCGAGACCGACTCACAGCGACCCTATGTACAGCAGATCGAAACACTTGCCGATTCTGTGCCAGGCAAACCATCTTATTTATGTTTAAGCCCATTGTTGCAGACACTGTGTTAATCCATCTGGTGGAGGGTTTTCCTCTTTTCCGTTGACCTGCCACTCTTCCAAACATGATGTCCTTCTCCAGGGATTGTTCTCTCCTGACTACA
>VMDO01007853.1:0-88288 GCA_007922755.1 Pedetes capensis
TGCCATGGTATTTTCAGTGGCATCATATGGTTGTGAAAGCTGGACATTGAACAAGAGAGACAGAAAAAGAATTGATGCTTTTGAACTGTGGTGCTGGAGATGTCTATTGAATATACCATGGACTGCCAAAAGAACCAACAGATCTGTCCTAGAAGAGGTACAACCAGAGTGCTCCTTGGAAGCAAAAATGGCCAAACTGTGTCTTACATATTTCGGACATGTAGTCAGGAGAGAACAATCCCTGGAGAAGGACATCATGTTTGGAAGAGTGGCAGGTCAACGGAAAAGAAGAAAACCCTCCACCAGATGGATTAACACAGTGTCTGCAACAATGGCCTTAAACATAAATAAGATTGTTTGCCTGGCACAGAATCGGCAAGTGTTTCGATCTGCTGTACATAGGGTCGCTATGAGTCGGACTCGACTCGACGGCACCTAACAACAACAACAACAACAAGTTATTACAAGGGCGGGGATTTAGCTCAGTTGGTAGAGTGCTGCATTGCAGTCTCTGAGGTCCCGAGTTCAATTCCCAGCACCACAAAAATGGGAGAAGGACCTGGCAATCCACTCCCACGACAATCCCGAAAACAGTCAGCTATTGAAAACCCTATGAGGGTCTCTATGAGTCGGATACCGACTTGACGGCGCCTAACTAACCTAACAAGTTATTACAAAGTCCAAGTAGCTAATGTTCTTACTTTCCTTCCTTTGAGAAAATATAAATAGTTCCTTCCCATTTATTCCAGGGTATTTACACCCAGAAAGCATTGACACTGCGGGATCAGACTTTCAGGAGTTTGATGGGACACATTATATAAAATTACAGAGAATCAGTGGCATCAGATCAAAAGAGATCCCAAATGCCAACCTACAGAGCCATGTTGTATCACAGCTTCATCTGTATCCCCATCAGCAAGTTCCAGAAAATAAAGCAAAGCAAAATAATGTGGAGAATTGATTTTTTTTCAATGCTATGATCTACAGATACCAAATTTTTATGACCGCCCCATAACAAGATGGAGAATATTACACATTTGTGTCTTAGAAGCTTTGTGTTAACATATTAGCTATGTATCCATGAAATATATTTTTTTCTTAGTTGGTAATTTGAGGTAGAAGCTTTTTAAAACACTTCTCAATATCATCACTTTTTGTACACCAGCCTATCTTGAACTTAAAGACAGAAGAAAATACTACCATGGCTAATGAACCACACTTGTGGAGAATAATTCTTCCTCAGACATTAGCCAGTGAACATTTCAATGGTTTGTGTTAAGCATCCACAAATCCTCTTGTTGTTAGAGGGAAAAAATAAGTCACTGTCTGTGCTCTGATTTCCTTTTAATCATTCTGTTCCTTGCCTGCATAAAGAGGCCCATTTTTCTTCCAGTGAAGGATGAGATTTACTGCAGTGGCTCAGCAGACTCGTGGGATCATTTTACCTGCAAAAGCATCTATAATTCATGGAAACAATATTTGACCTGGTAGAGTTCTCAGTGCCCTTGTTCAGCTATAATTTCATCTTAATACATCCTATTATATCAGCTTCAAATATAACCTTCTTACTTAATTGTTGTTGTTGTGTTTTACATGCAGCACTGCAATTTCCTAATTCAGTGTACAACTTTTAATTTTACCATTACTAGCCAACTGTCTGTGTGCGCACATGCCTCTCTCTCTCTCTCTCTCTCTCTCTCTCTCTCTCCCCCCCTTTCCTTCTTTCTTTTTTTGAGTACTGAATCATTTATAAAGCTAAAATCCCTTGAGTTGAACAAATTAATTCTCCTGAGAACTCCCAGGTGTACAACTGTCTAACAATATGTGGGGCATTGTGACAGGTGTGACAAATGTATGTGTGAGTATGACATATATTGTCCCTGACTTCAGAATTCATCTATATGACCATCAAATGTCATCATTAAACTCCACGGTGGCTAATCAAGCATTCACTATGAATAAGACATTTTAGAAGATTGCATGAGACACTTAGTGCTGGTACATAATATGATTAGGATCTTTTTTCCTAGTAGTTTGAAATTTATTATGAAATAATGTACATAGAATATTGCAAGTGTTTTTAATTTTAAATGGGTGCATTAATGAACACTGTCTCACCTTCTCAACTGAAAAGTCTTCTAAGACAAATGACTATGCAATATGCATTTTTAAATCTCATACTTCCAATGTTAATTAGGATAGAATATAAAGCAGGGTTGGGCCTGGTTAGTACTTGGATGGGAGACTGCCTGGGAACACCAAGTGCTGGAGGCTTGGGAGAAGGACCCAAGAACCCACTCTCAAAAATCAATCTGCCATTGAAAACCGTATGAACAGCAGAGAAGCACTAACAATACTCTTTCACCTATTGTGCATAGGGTCGCTATGAGTTGGATACCAACTCGATGGCACCTAACAACAACATATATACATATATGTATGTGTGTGTGTATATATATATATATATATATATATATATATATATATATATATATATATCTCCATATCCCCAACATGATTACTCTGGGAAAACTTCCCTCCTATGTAAAGAGAGGTGTTGTTGTTGTTGTTGTTGTTAGGTGCCGTCGAGTCGGTATCCGACTCATAGCGACCTTCTGTACAACAGGGAAAACACTATTGTCAGTGCTTCTCTGCTGTTCATAGGGTTTTCAATGGCAGATTGATTTTTGGGAGGGGGTTGCCAGGTCCTTCTCCTAAGCCTACAGCTTCTGGTGTTCTCAGGCGGTCTCCCATTCAGGTACTAACCAGGCCTGACCCTGCTTAGCTTCCGAGATCTGATGGGATCGGATGCCACAGGGCTACAGCTGCAGGCTATAGAGGTGTTAGCTGGTCCAAAAGTTGAGGGAAGAATAATTGATCTAGAAAGAGTTTAATAAATGCCAGTTGAATAAATTAATAAAAATATCATAGTGAAGTTGCTTGAAATTTAGGAGCTTAAATGATTACTCTTCATTATCACTTATAAAAAACAATCTAGTTTTTCATGAGCTGATACTTGTTGGAGTTAAGATTGTTATTTTTATCTACACAAACAATTTCTTAATATTTATATTTTGTTTTTCTTCTAATATAACCACAGTCATTTTTCCCAGAAGTAGAGAAAGCATAAAATGATCCAAAGAAAGAAGACATGGTCTCTTTGAGAAATTCTTTTGAAATGGAGCTTGAAGCAATTGAAGTTTGAAGAATTTTGTGTTGGTGGAAATATTTGGAGAAATATTTCAGGTACAAGTGGAACCAACAGACAATGGCAATGGAGAGCAGGGTACTCAGTGAAGTTATACCATCCATATGTGTCAGGTATTCTAGTAGAGGCTGAGGAAAAATGGAGAGCAATACATTTGCTCTGGCTTCAAGGATCTCAGAGAAAACTGAAATGAGTGAGGAAGGAAAAAGAGAAATCTTAAAAGCTGAGCCACAGACTGCTTTGCTATTGTGCAATCCTGCCACTGCCTACTTTAAGCCAGTAGTTCCCAAAGTCTGGATCCTGGACAGGAGCATCAACATCACCTGGAAATTTGTCAATATGCCCATTCTTAGACCTCAGCCTGGCCTCACAATCCCCAGGAGGGGGCCAAGAAATCATGTTCCAACAGATGTGCTAAATCATATGATACTGATGCACACTAAAGTTTGAGATTCACAGTCTAGACCAACTCTAGCGCAACCCTTATCCTCTTCCCGTAGACATCAGTCCTACTACAGGAACTAAAACTATGCCTTCCTACAAGAAAGTAGTGAAATGACCATGTGTCATTTCAAGAGCCCAAAATCTAACATTAATTGTTCACTTAATATTTATTTCCACAAATCTATGGTCCTGGTAAAGTTTCTGTGGCAACTTTTTTTTCTCAATTTGTTTAATATTCACCTAAGTCCTTTATACTAAGTTAAAATATAATAGAAAGTGGTTTTAAAAACCTCCAAGGTCTCATGCATATTTTTGCTTATAACTTCTTTTAATCTAAAAGAATTACAGTATAAAACACTGGATTCCTGCAGCTTGATAAATGTCAAGATGAGAGGGCACAAAGGAAGAGAATATAGTGGTGGCTAAATCTAAGACTTTTTCCTCTTCCAAAATAAGAGCTATTCAGTGATGCCCTTCTATCCTGTAATCAGTAGATGCAGTAACGTCTCTGATTACTCAGGCCACTTTAAAGAAAAGTGGCCCTCCATTACAACTAATCAGAATTCAGTTCAGTATTGAAGTGTATTATAGCACTTCACAAAGTGGACGTCTCTGTTGTCATCAGGTCAACCCCATGTGTCTGTCTGTCATAAGTACTTGTCTTACAGGAGAGAAGCAAAGAGTCCAGATAGCATCTCTGTGCGTGTGCTGATTCCTTGGGCACAGTCATGTTGGTGAAACTAACAAGGTAATTTCTTCTTTTGCTCCTTTGAGGAATGCTTGAGATCCATTAAACAGTTGGCACCCCCACGCCATGGATCATCATCCCTTCTGTGTAGGAATTCAGAGGCGGGAAGCCACTTTTGCCTCTCTCACTCTTCCTGCTTGACCTCATAATCTCTGCAGGACTCTACCTTGCAGATGGACCCATGTCCAGATATTCACAGTTTCCTACAGGCTGAAACTCAGGCACTGTTTTTTCATCAGCTAACAGAAACCTCTCATTTATTTTCTGTCTTCCAGAAGTTTAATTCTCTCGGTTCCTGGTTCATCCTCCTCCACATGGCTTTACCATACTAAGTTTACTCTTTGTTTTACTTCTGACTTCTTTTTTGGTGGATCTTTAAGCAAAACAGAAGGCTCTCCCATGATTAGTTAGCAATTTCTACCACAATTGTGGTCAAAGTCACTCTTTTCTCCTATGCTCTGACTTCACTTCTTCACCGACAGTCTCCCTCAGATCCCTGCTCTAATCATGGCCTGTGCATTGTTGTATCCCTATCTTCTACTCTTTTCTCCTGTTTCTCTCTTTCAGAAGCTCAAAACAGTCAAGCTTTTACAATATTAAACCTTAATGTGAAGGTAGGTAAAAGGATTCAGAGGAAGAAACTAAAAATTAAGCATCAAAGGGAAAAGAGAGATACTGATAACACTCAATGTGACTAACTTTTGCCATGTCACACCCATTTTCTTTCCTGCTTTCTTTGCCTAGTTTATCAGATCCTTAAATAAAGTATTGGTCCTTATACACTATTGTGAACCTGGAATGTCAAAGATACTCAATACATGATGAAAGAAAAAAATGAAGCATATTAGTAGGAGTCTTATCTACTAGATGCAATAAAAAATTAAGTCCCTGAGAAGTAAAACTATCACTGGCAACACAGCAGAGGTACAGCTCAGCGTGTCCCCCATGGCTGAGGAATTCCCCTCCCTGAGCCCTCCACTCAATTTAAGTCAGGTCCTTGGCTTTGTCACAGAAAAGAATTTCAGGACAAGCCGGAGACAGTGAAACAGTTATGTTGTTGTTGTTAGGTGCCGTCGAGTCGTGTCCGACTCATAGTGACCCTCATAGGGTTTTCAATGGCAGATTATTTCGGGATTGCCTTGGGAGTGGGTTGCCAGGTCCTTCTCCCATTTATTAAGTACACACTTCAGAATACATGTGGGCACTCAGAGAGAAAGGTAGGCATCCAAGACCCAGATGAGGACCTACCAAAAAACCAAAGAGGAAGCCCAAAAAGAGTGATGGACATGTTCCCTCCAGTTTTGTTTAACCTAGGCCACACCCCATGTGATGTCATAGGCTGGAGAGGTGGTGATAAGACCAAAAGAAGTTCTATTGTTTAGGCTTTTTTATTAGAGGAACTTCCCTTTAGTAAAACAAGATTATATATTGCATAGGTTTAAGAAAAGAGTCACGAGTGAGTTTCCAGGGCAGGTCTCAAAGAAGCATAGAGTTACAGAGGGAAAAGTAAAACTCAAAGATGACATACATTTGACTCCAAGCATGGCTTATTGCTATTTTAACATTTTCATTATTTAAAAGGTCTTTCAAAAATGATGCCTCTATGTATGCAGTCCTCAGAGTTATCTTCTTGGTAGTTGTGTCAAAGTTCTTGACTCTCAGCTATAGAGATTCAAACCAGATCCTGGGGTGACAGTTCTTTCCCTTTCCATGTCCCCCAAATTCCTTATCATTCTATCTTGCCTCAAAATAATTGGAATAAAGTCACATAGATTGTATGTTGCAGATCCAGGGCATTGATTAACTGAGTGGAGCAGAAAGCTCTCAAGAAACATACTCTTTATAGCCTTCAGTGCACAGATCACACAACCACCAGTGTAGGTGAAGGATTTCAAAATATGAAGATATCCTCCCTGACTCCTGCATGTAAAGCTTTTTAGGCAAGAAAATAGAGGAACCAAACAAGCTCTGTACTGGAGTGGAAAGTTGAATGGTTAGACAACTGAAAGGACCTATAACCTTTATTCTGAAGGCCTAAAGCAGTATCCAGGAAATCCAATGCCTCCAGACAAATCAAGGTTGGAGACTAACATGGAAGAATTCTGCAGCCTGCAGTGAAAGAGATTTTAAAACCCCCCTTTTTCCTCTCTCCCACTTCTAAATTTCTGTAGCTCCTGTTTTCTGTAAGTTAAAAATTGAAGAGTATTCTTTTGGATGATTACACAACTCTGTAACCATTAAGCCTCTGTCCCCCCTCTCCACACCACCTGTAAAAGTCTCTCTTTTGTTCTCATACCTACAAGACTGGTCACTGGAATGCACCCTCCCATGTAACCATGGCAACTAGACTGCCAGACCACCAAATGTAGTTCCAGCTTCTAACTGGGGCATTCGCCCTGAATGCCCACACTGTGGGACCTTCTTTGTCTGTTTTCTCTGTCCTTTCTCCCTCTTGTGAGACCCCCTTGCGTCTCAGGTTACTGTCACTTCCTTGCAGAGGGAATGTCCCTCTGCTGAATTCCTTAAAGGACCCAGCCCACCATTTTTCTGTTGCTCAGCCTCAGGAGATTTCTCAGGCTGGGTCATTGCTAGCAATTAATAAAATCCTTCTGAAAACTAATAATTACCTGGGGGTCTCTTCTTTCTCATGAATCCCACTTTAGAATGTTATAGCCAAACAGAAGCAATCTTACTCTTTCTATGTAAAAAGCAACTTGCTTGTTTCCACTGACCCTAAAAAGCCAAGATGCTGCAATTTAGGTGTGAATGAGTGATTCTTTCTGGAATGAGCCCCTTTGAATGGCATCCTAAAGGTCGTTACCTCCATATTGTGCTATCTTGTGGATAGAATGAGCAGGTAGGAAATGAAATCATAATCACAAACCTGATGATAGCAAGCATTTCACTACCAGTTGCAGAAATCTTCTTGCTTAAATTTAGTGGAAGAACACACTGTTTCAAACACTGCTAAGCAAATGATGTCTTTGTTCTTGAGCGAAGTAATAGCTATGTTTAAGAAATTTAATATAGATCAGATAAAGTCACTGACTTATGATTAGCAACACAAATAGGTAATCCTATTACTTCTGTTGACTTTGAGAATCTTCAGCCATTCCATTTAGAAATAGTTTTTTTAATAAAGGTTAATTTTTCTTTCAGTGCAATCACTAATCCCCCAAATATAATTTTTGTTTTGATTTTTTATTTTGGCTACAGTTAACCACAGCATATGGTGAAACTCTTATTTAAATAAGACTGCAGAAACTGGGCACAGTGTTACACTCCTGCAATCTCAAGGACTCAGGAGATGGAGTCAGGAGGATTTCAAATTCAAGCCAGAGGCAGCCTGGTTATTTAGCAAGACCCTATCTCAAAATAAGAAGTAAAAAATGAGCTGATAATGCAGCTCAATGGTAGAGCACTTTCAAAGCATGTGTGAGACTCTAGGTTTAACGGCACAGTACCGCAAAAGTAAATAAATAAATAGAAGTAAAAATAAATAAGATTGCAAAATATCTACTTTGTGTCATTCATGGTATATGCAAATAAAAATACAAGAACTCTGTGATTAGGAAGTACTGTGGGTACTATGCTTATTTTCTATATCCATAAATGTTAACATAGAGCATCTCCTTTAGGAAAAAAATGATTTAAGTTAAATTGCTCTGGAGATTTAGTTTTAAGGATGCCTAAAATTTGCCTGATAACCAGAATTTTTCATATGTCATTTAACCTTATGTTTTCCCATATATTTTGCTCCTTTTACCAACTCACTAGTCTTTTAAGTCTAGAGAGAAAGAAAGTATTTATTGCTAATCTGTTTTTATTCACTGAATTATTTCCAGCAATGCCACATAGTAATAATTACTCATCAAAGACCCAACAATTAAAAGAAATACACAAATCAAATAACAAGCAATAGATCATTTACCATGAGAGCTGAGTGTCTTTCAGCTGTTTAAACAAACCTGCTTCTGAAATTAGACATATTGAATCAAACTGCCTAGAACCATTTGTAATATTTGTAATTGTAATTGTAATATTACAAACACCATTTGTAATATTCTAAATTGTGAATTTTCTTAACAAGCCCCTGGAAACAGAAAAGAACAATAGCCAGGGAAGAAGACACCTTGTTCTACTCCTATTCTGGGCAAACTGGTTCTCCAGCATAGTAAAAAGAGAACAGCAAATGAAACAGCAGGTAGCAGAGTGCTCCAATTCCTGAATAACCTAGCTGGAGCTCCAGCATAGTAAGCTTCACCCACTCTCTAAGTTCAAGGCTTCTCTAAGAAGATGCCACAGATGGAACTGAGGAAGTAATGCCGAAAGACATCTGCATAGATGTTACTTACATAGACTTCAGTCAAAGTCAGTGGAAAAACAAAGTTGGAACCCTCAAAAGTTTCTCTCATTTGGCTTTAGGGTTAAGTCAGTTCTTTCCTATGAAACACCAGTTCTTCCCCTCATGGGCTTATCGCTTTGTCTTTGCTACAAACTCCTCCTTAAATCTTTTCAGAAAGAAGCTATACTTAATTCTGCCTTTAATTATCATTCATATTATCTGCAAATAATATCTCATTTTACCCTCATTACTGTAATGTATATCTCACCGGGAGTAATGGAAAGTTTCAGTCTTTATTGTGAGGCTTGAATTCTACTTGACTTAACTCCTCCTATCTTCCTGTATTGGGAGAAGGACCTGGCAACTCACTCCCAAAAATCAATCCACCATTGAAAACCCTATGATAGCAGAGAAGCACTGACACTAGTGATTCGCCTGTTGTATGAAGGGTCGCTGTGAGCAGGACACCGACTGGACAACACCTAACAACAACAACAATCTTCCTGTAGGACCTCAGTTTTGTAATTGAAGTTTTAAAAACACCCTACTCTCCTGATTATGTCCATATTTTTCTTTCTTTGTCTCTTTCTCCCCTCCACTATTTCTCCTTTTCTCTCAGTAAGGGTTTAATTGACCTATTTTCTCTTAAATTTAACAACTAACTCTAATCTCCTTCCCTTTAAGAAAACCATTTGTGCAGGAAAAGGAGTAGTTTAATATTATTTTTCAAGTATTCTCATAAGTTTTATTAAAAGTAGGTACAATGGGAATAATCTTTAAAATAAAAGAACTACATCCAGAAGATGGTTTCTTGATTCTCTGTA
Source organism: Pedetes capensis (assembly GCA_007922755.1). Lineage (NCBI taxonomy): Eukaryota > Metazoa > Chordata > Mammalia > Rodentia > Pedetidae > Pedetes > Pedetes capensis. The sequence continues at coordinate 9,570 of VMDO01007853.1, forward strand.
ATGGTAAAAATATAGTTTAAATAAATCCTGGGTTAAATTTAGAGTACAGTAATTGAACAAAGAATCAACAGATCTGTCCTAGAAGAAGTACAACCAGAGAGCTCCTTGGAAGGAAAGATGGCTAGATTGTGTCTTACATATTTTGGACATGTCAGGAGGGACCAGTCTCTGGAGGAGGACACCATGTTTGGGAGGGTGGTGGGTCAATGAAAAAAAGGAAAACCCTCAATTAGCTGGATTGACATAGCATCTGCAACAATGGGCTTAAATGCAAGTAAGATTGTGTGCCTGGCACAGAATTGGGGAGTGTTTCATTCTGTTGTACATAGGGTTGCTATGAGTCGGACCTGACTTGATGGCACCTAACAACAATTGAACATAATGAATGATTCCCTATGACTTTCACCCAGAGACACCACAGTAGAAATGTACAGAATTTCAATATGACAAAGAAAATGGTGGCTCAAGTCTTAGGTTCTGCTTCTGTTGAGGTGGACAGATTTATGACTAGTATAACATTAATTAAAGGTGCTAGAATGAAATTATGCATAGGAAATGGGGGGAAATGCATGCACTGAGTAGCTGAAGGAGAAGGGCAGGTGATCTGCACTTTCTGCATAGCAGGAACTAGTTTTCCAACACTGATCCTAGCACAGCTATCACTACCTATCCAAATAACTACACCGCAGGCATGTCCATGAGTGGAAGCCGTCATTTAGAGAACAACATGAAGTTAAATGGCCATATTTACATGCTTACAGGGTGGGGAATTGTGCTGTTTTATCTGGCTATTTATAGTAAATAGATCAAAGAAATTAAATCACAGGAATTGGAAATTTTCCTGGCAAGGGAAGGACTCAGCATGAGTTTTTGCTTCTGTTTTTCTTTTCTTTCTTTCTTCTTTTTTATTTTTAATAAACATTGTCCTAAGTAATATGTGATAGAAGGCAAATACAAAATCAGCTAAATGCAATGAATATATGAATGATTCCTACATATTAAAATAATTTCTGTAAAATTGTCAATTGTTTCTGATTCTGCGTCTTGACAGATTCTTTGTGAGATATGTAAATTATTGATTCCATCTGGCTTATTGCCATTTGAGTGGCTTCAGTTTATTTTTTGAAGGCAAGTATCAGTAAAGCTAAGCTACTTTCTAGAAAAGCTGTAAGGTAATAAACCTATGATTTAATTCTCATTTTCCAGATGCTATCCCAGTCATAGAAGTTTACACAGCAAATCTGCTAAAGTGATCAGCTGAAAGAAAATTACCAAGCTACAGGAGCAATCGACTATTCTAGAATTGTCTTCCTCGATACCAATGGAAAGTTGAGTACATTATTTCCCTCTCTCTCTCTCTCTCTCTCTCTCTCTCTCTCTCTTTCTCTCTCCCTCCCAACCTCCCTCTCTTTCTCTCATGGGTAAATGGTTTTTCCTTAGTCTGAAGTAGAATTATCTGTGAGGCTTTTCTCTTCTTACTATTCTTGCTCCCATAATCTTCTGACATGAAATTTATCTGTTCAGATACATAATTTCCAAGCTAAATGAAAAAATGATGATTTTTTTAATCCTCTTAAGTTTACATCTCAAGTTCAGAAAAGAGGTAAAGGCTCAAATCCTACTAACTTCTGAAGATATATGGCATCTCACCTCTAATCACATAATGTATCATTTATGAATTAATTTTTTATTAATTGCTTATTGAATTAATGGACTTGAAATATTATTTATAACTTATTAGAAATCAAAAATAATATTGATATGTGGGAGTAATCATCTGTTTTCACACTTAAAAGATGCCCATAGTTTCTGCACTGGCAAGGCATACAAAAATGCAGGTTTATGCTGGGCATTGGGTCAGGCATAATAAACTCTGAGTACTGCTATTATAGGGCTGGGCTTTAGTTCTGCTGGTAGAGTGCTGCTCTGCACTCTCTGAAGACTGGGGTTCAATCCCCAGCACTTCAAAAATGGGAGGACAGGAGAAGGATGGGGCAATGCACTCCCAAAGCAATCCCAAAACAATCAGCCATTGAAAACCCTCTGAGGGTCACGATGGGTCACTATGGCTAGGACCCAACTCAAGGGCACCTAATAACAACAACATATTCCATTCTATAATTTCTGTGTCTGCTAAAAATTCTTTTATATGGGGAGACACAGACAAACTGAGGTATCTGTTGCCGGAGAGTGGGAGGTAATTGCAGCTGCCAAGGAAGGAACTGCCTACCACCTGGCTTCCAGGCTCACACTCCAGACCTGCACTCCCATCTACGGATCTGCTGCTCCTCCTGTATCCCCACCAACACTATGAGTCTCAGTTTTCTCATTTGGAAAATGAAATCATTGTGGGATTGCTTTGAAGATTTTATTTAAATAAAACATGCCTGGTACCTATATAATAAATCCTCAAGTAAAAGCTCTGTCTTCCTCCCATTCCATTTCCATTTCAACTTCAAGGCAAAAAGGATACTTGGTCTTTAAGGATAAGGAAATGTTCCTTTCCCTTCCCCCAAAGCACCTGGCAGATACAAGGTGCTGAATAAACATGAGCTCCTTCTCAAAATTCCATGTGTCTCCCCAGACTGTGCCCTATCAATCACTGGGGCACAGCCGCTCTCAATGTTACCTGACTCCATCCACATATGGCAATTTCGAAGCCCACAAATTCCAACTCCTTCACTCCTCATTCCTTATTCAGTAAGTGGTGAGGCAGGCTGAAATAAATAGCTGAGTACCTAAGTGTGCAAAACCATGTCTGGGCTAAATGAACATGGCAGGGTGCCAATGCAGGTATACATATTGGGGAGGATGAAATTTTAGAATTTGTACCCTCTTGTTGGTTGTTTATGAGACCAGACTTTATCCTCAGGGGCCAAGCACTGGTACCCTGGGTCTGTGGACCCAGGAACAAGCACACAGTTAACCAACACAAGTGAGAACAAGGTAAGTTTATTGAGAAGACAGCCAACACCTCCATATGGATGGAGGGGGTCTAACTAGGTAGCTAAGGTGGGGCTGTTTCTTTGGAGGTTTATGATCTCTTTATTTGGGCTGGACTTTCTGAGCTAGCTTTATTATATTGATCCTCAGTTACGAGGTACCTGTATGTTGGCTCAGTAAAGTTAAAGGGGAGTTTTTTCTATTGTTTCTACCTAGGGACTGATTACCTAGGTGACAGCTGGCCAGGTCATGGGAATTGTTTTTCTTAGAACAAGACTTGACTTGGTGACCATTGACCAAGTTACTACCCACTTCCTTTGAAGAATGGGAGTTATCTGGTGAGTTCACTACCTATATTGTTTGAAGAATGGGATTTAGGAGAATGAGACTCATGGGGTTTGACCAAAACTAAGGAGACCTAACTGGTTGCTTGGTGACAGCCTTGCCTTGGTGGTTCCTTATACCCAGGCCCCCTTTCTCTGAACATGCCTTACTAACTCCTATCAGTTAAACCTCCTATTCAACCAAAACTAGAAAGTCATTATTATGGATGAATATTAGACTCATAGAAAATGATATTCTTTTAGTTTTTCAAAGCCAAACATGAGAGAATTTGTGTGTTACACTTTCAGTAGTAATAAAGCTAAGATTAGCAGAAAGGAAATTAATTTTGCATCTCTTACTCATAAAATTTATATGCAATATTACCCTATAAAGTTAAATATCACAAGCCTCATGTATTCTGCTTTATTTGGGCTATTTATCAGTGGATATGTGAATAAGAGTCTATTTTAAGACACCCTGTTTATAACAACATTTTAAAATTGATAATACTTTTGAAAATATTAAAGCAATATATTTTTTATTCATTATAAATCCACTTTTATGGATCATCACCCATTAAGTGAATAATATTCATTACATCAGGGTGTTGTTGGATATTTCCTAGAACAAATAAGTCATTATTCAACTTTGAGCTTCAAAATTAAAGTATTCCTGACTTCATAGCTAGATGATAGTCTTGAGAACCAGGCTTTGCCTGGGGAATGTTTTCTAAATTCCAAAATCTTCATTTATTTTGCAAGAGCAAAAAAAATGAATATCAGAGATTCATTTCTACTTTCAGCCTCAGTGCACAGGGAGGGAAGGTTCTCAGGAAGGGTCTGACACACAGGAAGAGGAAGGAAACCCTTCTGAATGGGAAAGATTTTAAGAGCTCTAGAAGAAATTAAGTTAGGGTAAGACTACCTAGGTCCCTGAGTTAGTGGTAGCTGTTCCCACCACCCTGAGCCAAAGAGGGAATGAGAGAGAATGAGACAGTAGGACATGAAAAGCGATAGGAAGTATACCTCTTTCCCACTTGGAGATATACTATAGCCAGAGAATGCCTCAGAACTGTCCTGTGGTCACTAGATGACCACAGCAGAGCAAACACAATAGCAGGGTATGTTTAGGAGTGGTGACACCCACAACCCTGCTTCTATGTGGCATGGCATACATTGAGACACAAAGGGTTCTCAGGCAGAGGAGGTGGAGTCCATGTCCGATGGTCAAGAATTAAGAAGCAACTTGTCTTTCAGAGGGTCAACAAGGGAATTGGAGAGGAAAGCTGTTGGAGAGAGATAGAAAATGCATTGAGGCTCAGAGGTGCAACCCCTTAAACAGTCATCATACTGCCACATCCTAACCCAATGTCAGTGAGAGCCAATATAAGGTCCGTTTTTCCTCCTACCATCACAGTGTTACCTGAACTTTACTTGTTTCAAGAAGCCATTCAAGGAGAGGGGAAGAAATGCAATAAGTAGAGTGAAGTATTTCACACTGAAGAAGACTGAGTAATATTGAATAGGCTATTTTGTAATGGATGCTGATTGATGTTTGTTACTTAGTGGAAATGGGAACAGTCAAGAGATTCTGTTATGTTCAAAATTCATAATTTATTTTATTTTATTTTATTTTTTGCAATGCTTAGGGGTTGAACCCAGGGCCTCACATATACTTTGCAAGTGCTCTACTACTGGGCTGCACCTCCAGCCTGTTTATTTATTTATTTATTCATTCATTCATTCATTCATTTATTCATTTATTTATTTATTTATTTTTGCAGTGCCAGGGGGTGAACCCAGGGCCTCGCACTTGTATACTTTGCAAGTGCTGTACCACTGAGCTGCACCCCCAGCCCTTTTATTTTATTTTATTTTATTTTACTTTTTACTTTGAGACAGGGTCTTGCTAAGTTAGGCAGGCTGCCTCTGGTCTCAAACTTGCAATCCTCCTGCCTCTGCCTCTTGAGTTGCTGGGATTATAAACGTGAGCCATCGAGCCTGGCTCAGAATTTTGACTGCATGAATTAGAGATTAGAAACACCATTGGTATAATCACTTTGCAAAATTATATAGTGTCAGAATTTTCAAAATAGAAAATAATCTTTAATTAACTCTAGAAAATACTATCAACTATTGACCTATGTATTGATTTTAAGTGTATATGTTGTGTTTTAGCACTTCAAATCAAGTTCATCATTTATTCTGTCCAAAGGAAACCAAAGGCATGAATATGCAGAAACTTTAATTAGCTTAACATCTGGCGCTACAAAGTAGCAAACTAGACTAGGATTGATTTTAATTGTATGTTATAAGAGCTCCAAAGAGAGAATCCTTAAAAGAAATCAATCTGGCAAATCATAACTTTTATCTAACTATTTCAAATCAACAACTGTTAATCTAAAATGTATTCAGTAGTTCAGTGTCCGTAGTTCAGTAGATCTTGACTATAATGTACCAAGCATTCTCAAATGTAAACCATTCCAAAGCAGTCACTTAAATTGAGTTGCCTAGAAACAGATCACAAGGTAAGGATTTCAGTGCAAGTGGTCTAATAGGGCGCTGATCCCAAAAGAACTAGCAGAAGAGTGGTAAAGGGAGACAGGAAATGAAAGGGAATTAACGCAGACTAAGATAATGTTCAAGTGATCACGGTGGGTGACTGAGATTCAGTTTTACTGGGAAGCTCTGAATGAACAGATCCCACCTCAAAGAAATGCTACCTAAAGGATGGTAAAGCTGATCATTTATTCCTCAACATCCATTCCTTTTTGGTTGACAAATGCTCCAGGGAGTATCAACTGACTCCTCAGCACTTCAGACATGTCCCATGCAGTGACAAGCATCCCAAAAGGCATGCAAAAAACAAAAGCACTGTAAAACATCAGTATGCACAGACACAGGAGAGCCAACAAAGTTCACTAGGCATTAATGTGACTTGAAGTAGAAAAGTATTTCTGGAAGCAGCAAAAAACGTCTATTACCGGATGAAGAAGAACATTAGAAGGTACTATTGTCCAGCAAAGTATGTTCTTAGATGTCCTCGAGCAGGTTCTGACTCATAGCGACCCTCATAGGATTTTCAATGGCTGACTGTTTCGGCAGTGGGCTGCCACATCCTTCTCCCATTTTGGTGGTGCTGGTGATAGAAACCAGGGCCTCACAGAGCACAGAGCAGCACTCTGCTAAAGGAGCTAAACCCGAGGCGCTGGTAAAGTATAAAATGTAAGATATAACCTTGTAATATATAACCTTATCAGAACAAATTTGTTTAACTTGCATATTTGTACTATAATTTTGTCTAATTATTCTTTGCCAATCCACTCAATCAAATAGATCCATTTGGAAGGTTGCATGATTTTTACAAAACTGAATGCTGGAATCCAAAGTAGATTGTGAAAGCTAAAATCCTTTTCTGCATATGCCTAATAAGATGATGTTTGAGCTAGACAGGTTATATTTAAGAATTGAGAATAAAGCAAAATTTAAAACTCTTTGATTTCTTAAGTAGTGGTGGTTTATAGTACTGGTTGGGGAACAATGGGTTGCATATTTTTAGAATGAAATTCAGATTTTGATTATTAATGATTTAAGAAGCATGCCGCTGGCCTTCAAATCATTTGTATTAGATATACAACTATGATTGAACATATATATTTTAAAAGTTCACTTAATTTAACTTCACAATGGGGAAATTTGGAATAAAGAATTCTCAGGAAAAGTCTCGAGGGGAAAAAAGGTGTGTGTGTGTGTGTGTGTGTGTGTGTGTGTGTGTGTGTGTTATTCTATATCTTTTTTTCTTTTTTTCTCCCCAAAGAAAAATTTGTTTCAGTACCCACTGCTGGCTAGAGCATCTCTGGGATGATGATACCAATGAACTGGCTGGGGTTCTTTGCTCTGTCCAGATATAAATCATGAATAAATAAAGGGAGGCTTCCTGGGTGGTTCTAGGCAATTGAGTCCTGAGAGCCAATGGGCTGGACTAATAGAGCCAGAGGTTTATGGCTCTGGGTCCTGAGAACCAGACACTATGGCTCAGAGCCTGGCTCTTAAAACCAATTAGGTTTTGTTTGTTTGTTTTAATTTCTGTATCTTGTTCTTTGTTTTTCTCCCTTTATTAGTAAATGTTGGTGGGCACTGAGTAATACAGTACTGGTTACAGAATTGATTTTTTTCCATTATGCAACTATTACACCACTTTGGGCTCTACTTTTATCAACTTACAAGGTGTATGGAATCTTTTGACTAATCTATAGTAAAACCCATGAATATTTGGGTTATATTCCCCTATTTTTCCCATGTACTCGTGAAGTTGTGCTGTTTACATTGAGATTGTCCTCTCCCCCTTTATCCCTCTACATTGACCCTCCTCCCCATCCCACCTTCCACAATCTTCGCTTCCCTGTGCTAGTTCACTCCCTCCTCCTTTCTACTCTTTATATTGTCCCTTCTTCTAAAGCAACAAGTTTTACAGTTGTCAAGTTTTGAGTGTTGGGACCTCTACTTAGACTTTGGCAGCTTTCTGGAACTCCTTCAGTGACCACGGCCCATACGGTCTCTTGTTTGGCTCTTTGTAGCCTCCCACCTTCCCTAATTCTAGCTTTTCCTTTCTGTTTTCTATATTTCTACACTCTTCCATTATCTTCCACTTCTCAGTTTCCACTCCCACTCACTCTGTGAATATCTTCTGTTGCTCCATTGCTACTATTGCAGGTGCTGTCACTGCTGCCACTGCCAGATCCACTGCCAGTATCACCACTACCAGTGCTGCCACTGCTGCTGCCACTTTGTGTTACCACCTCAGCACACTCTACTCATGATAAGGACCCCAAGTAGGCAAGGACCACTTGAGAGAAAATCTCTTATTGGGGTCTGATGTTGCAGCACCAGGGAGAATGCATAGAAAAGGATCTGCTGGCTAACCCGAAAGTGAGCTGAATAGCTTCCTTATATAACAAGGAGGGAGTTATGGCATCAGTACGACATGTAAATGTAGAGCTATAATTTGCACCATTCATAACGCAGCTTATATTCCACCGATCACAACCTTACATAAAGACTAATCACAAGCTTTGGTTAAGGACAAAACAAAAGCCTGATTGCACCAATCACAAGCTTTTTTGCTAAGTCCTTGGAGGAAGTGCTCCCCCTCTGGTCTGAGTGAGAATAGCTGCAGGGTTGGCAGGGTCAGCTAGAGTCCTCCAGGCTTGTGATGACTGAAGCTGGTACAAGTTGTCTGAAGCAGTTGTGCCTGAGACAGGGCCTTTAGGAGCAGGAGTTACAGCTTCAATTGCAGTGTTCCCTGAGCTGCAGTGTAGTTTCCTGAAGATGTCTATGGAGTGTTCAAAGCAATAGGACTGTTATAATGATAGTTGGGCCCAAACACCAAAAGAGGAGCTGCTCTTGCTGAAAGCTCTCCACCCAAAGCAATCCAGTCAGCCATAAGGGAAGGGTCTCACAGTTGTCAATTAAAAAGCCGAGCCTAATGATCCCCGTCAACTTAGTTTATTTAAAGGAAAAGTAAACATTTAAGAGATGCTTATAATAAAGACCTATCATTAACATTCTTACTAGTGCTTAACAGTGCTTGACTCTTAGCCATATACCCTTAGGAAAAGTTGGGTCACCCTGACTGTCTCAGTGAGAATAAGTATGATCAACTTATTTCAAAGCTAGACTAAAAATAAGTTCTGGAAGTTACAATGGGAATATTTTAGATGGTGTCGGTGGAAAGGGGAGGAGATAAAATCTGAAGTGATACCCAAGGGATGGAACCACTTGCCATTCCCAGTGAACTGGTCCAGATATTTATGTAAAATAGCTACCAAGATGGAGAGATGAATCACCAGTAAGCCTTGAGTAACTAGACAAGTGCTAGCCACTTTCCTCAAATTGTTGTTGTTAGGTGCCGTCGAGTCAGTATGCAACTCATAGCGACCCTCATAGGGTTTTCAATGGCTGAGTGCTTCGGGATTGCCTTGGGAGTGGACTGCCAGGCCCTTCTCCCACTCTTCAAATTACAACTTCTTATATAGAAAACTAGCACTTATTTATGAGAAGAGGAAAATTTTTAAAAAGTTTAGGTCAGTTGAGCACCTTACCACATGTTGACACCAACATACTCTTTTGATAATCAGTGTTAAACCCTTGGCTAGTAGAGATCTGCAAATATTATATATTTCTTTAAAAGTAGAGTTTTTATATGTTTGACTATTTTTAATCTGCATTGATTGGAAGAATGTTTTATAAAATAAAATAGTAAGTACATCCCTAAAAATGCCTTGACTACTATTGTATCTCCCCAATATAGGATATTTCACATATAGTAAACAGCATAAAAAACAACTAATAGGGCCTAAGGAAGTTAGCAAGCAGGTGGGAGGAATGAGGGAGGAGAAGGACCTATAGCTCAGAAAGACATTCTCACGGTGAGGAATATGTGGGTGGGCTTTACAGTACATAGGTTGTTGCCCTTAAGTAATAAACACATCCAAATGTTCTTTGGCACTTAAGATAAAAACATTTAAAATTCATAGAAGTTATTTTAAAATAATAAATGTAATTATAGCTAGCTGCTCGGACTAGCAATTTATTTGACTTACTTTAAAAAACCTTTTGCTGATGAGCCAGGCGTGGTGGAGCACACCTGTAATCCTAGCGGCTCAGGAGGCAGAGGCAGGAGGATCGCAAGTTCAAGACCAGAGGCAGTCTGCGTAATTTAGTGAGAACCTGTCTCAAAAAGTAAAAAAAAAAAAAAAAAAAGGCTGATGGTGCAGCTCAGTGGTCCAGCACTTGCAGACCATGCAAGGGCGAGGCCCTGGGTTCAACCCCCAGTACCACAAAAAAAAAAAAAAAAAAAAACCTTTTACTGATTATTATTAGTCATTAAAATCAAATGATGCCAGACAGATGGTACATGCCTGTAATCCTAGCACTTAGGAAGCAGAGGCAGGAAGGCCATGAGTTGAAGGCCACCCTGGGCTCCATAGAGAATTCAAGGCCATCCTGCTACATAGTGAAACGCCATTTCAAAAAAAGCACAAAAAGAGAGGGAAGAAAGAAAGTAGGAAAAAAAAAGAAAGAAAAGAAAAGGAAAGACAGAAGAAAGAAAGGAAGGAAGGAAAGAAGGAAGGAAGGAAGAAGGAAAATGATGCCAATAATATCTATGAAAAACAATATTCATTTGGAAGAAATTTGAGGAAAAATTTCTAGCAACTGCCAAGCTAATGCAAAAAGGCCATTTACTAAGTTTTAATCTGAAGAGTACCTAAATCCCGTGTTGCTATTTACTAATTACTAATTTGTCCAGTAAGAATAGCCCATTTGTTGTAATTTTTAGATTTCTAGTAAATAATTCCTATGACATTAGAGTAAATCACAATGAGTCTGAAGTTAGGAATCATTATAGTAGCCTTAAAGATAAGATCAGGAAGATAAGGCTCAGTGGATTTTAATCGATTCCTCAGGGTTAAGTGGCTGACAATCAGCAGACTGAGGACTCAAACCTTAGAGTGTTTGTATCATGTATTTTCACCTTATAAAACTGTATCACGTGCCTGTGGTCCTTCAATACAGGCATACATGTTGTTCATGACAGAAATTAGTACATCAATGACATAGAAGCAAAACAAAAAAAAGATGCAAAATCTGAAAGAAGTAAAAGAAACAATCCTGTGTCCTTTTTAAAAAAACAGCCTAGGCATGCAGAAAGCTGGTCCCAGTAAAGAGTTAAAATATATTGCCTAGGTGAACTAAATTAAAAGGAGTTGTATGAATCAACTGCAGTTAGATTTGGAGAAAGATGCATTTATTATTCTGTGTACCTCGGCATGTGTGACTGATGTCAATTTAGGCTTTATAGAGTAAAAAATGCTGACAAACAAGTGACTCACTTTATTAATGTGCTGTAAAAGGATAAACGAAGCTTGTGAATCTTTCTTTGCCCTGGACTCAGCACTTTGGGAAGGCCGGCAAGGGCAAACACCTCCCCAGTAGGAGCCGTTACACTGCCTGCTCTGATCTCCACATGCATTCTTCTCTTTATATTTCCTAGATATGTTCATTCTCAGTATTCACAATTGCAAAATATTTAGTCTCACTTTGAAACATTTCAAAATAGTTGGCTAAGTTATCACATTCATTATCTGCCCCACAAGTCTCCACTAACCTCTTGTCCAAAGTCAGTTCTCTTGAGAGGGACTCATCTGGTGTCTCTCTCAGGACTTCTCATTTCCTCAAATGAATGACAAATTTGTATATCTTAGGAGGAACAAGCCAATGCAGTGACAGTGGGACTCAAGAACCTCCTACCACAAAACCATGCTCCTGTGGAACACTAGAAATCCACTCCCATATGTCTTAGAGGTTTGTGTGTATGTGTGTATTTATTTATTTACTTATTTATATTAAGACATCAAGCTATTTATTTTTTTAATTTAATTTTATTTTATTTTGTAATACTTGGGGGTTGCACCCAAGGTCTTGCACATACTGTGCTAGTGCTCTACCACTGGGCTACAACCTCTGCCTTTTTCTTTCTTTCTTTCTTTCTTTATTTTATTTTGAGACAGGATCTTCAAATTCAAGATTCTCCTTGTTTCACCTCCTATGTCTCTGAGATTACAGGTGTGACCATGCCTGGCACAGAGGGCTGTTGTTGGTGGTGATGGGTTTGTTGGTGTGGTTATTGTCATTCATTTGTGTTTTTTGTTTGTTTGTCTAGTTTTGATTTGTTTTGTTTTGAGACAGGGTCTTGGTATGTAACCCAGGCTGGCCTCAAACTTGTGATCTTCCTGCCTCAACCTCTAGAGTGCTGGGATTACAGGCATGTGCCATGATGCCAGGTTTGTCCTACAGTCTTATATTCTTCAAAAGTTCATGCACAAAGTGCAAACATCCAAAATCATTATTAAATAAAATGTGTCTAGGAAAAGCTGGGGGGTGGAAACAAAGAAGTGATAGGAGCTCTTGAAGGAATTCAAAGGCAATCTATAGGTTTTCAGTATCAACAACAAAGGTCCTCTCAGGTGTCTAAAGTCTTATCAGTAAGCTTTTCCAACTTTCTCAGGACCTGGGTCAGTCTCTTCTTTTCTTAATGACAAACTTGTTCCTCTGGACCAAGAGAAATTGTATCCAATGATAGGAAATATTCCAGAGAAAGGTAGGTTTGCACTGAAGCCACATATGGGTAAAAAAAAAATATGGTTGTTGCTATTTAGGATCTCAAGGTATTGTTAAATAAATTAGAAAAAGGTACCCTCCATGGGTGGAGGTCCTCCTATGCCTTAGAAAATAGAGAAAGTAAGATTTCAGCCCTGACTTTCATTTTATGAGGAAAAATTGTGCAGTATCCACAGAAACTGCCCAATCATACATACGATTTTCTAGAACTACTGTCTTTGTTTACAAAAAGACTGTTCACAAGCACTGACTGGGCCTCTTTAAACTGTATTGATTAGATAAAAGAATATTCTGATCATCTAGGTTAAGTTTTTAAGCTTAGACCTCTAAAAAATTAATACTTGTTTGACATTTCACCAAATAGTATCTTGATATTCATTAAGGAAATGCTCTAAGCATTTCTAGCCAGGCATGGTGATGCATGGCTGCAATCCCAGGAGGGAGGCAGAGGCAAAAGGAACAAAAGTTCAAGGGCAGAAGCAGCTTGAGTAACTTAGCAAGACCCTGACTCAAGATGTGGTTGTTAGGTGCCTTCAAATTGGGTCCGACTCCTAGTGACCCTATGTACAACAGTAAAAAACACTACTTGACACTATGCCGTGCCAAGCACTATGCCAATACTTCTCTGTTATTCACAGAATTTTAATGGCTGATTGCTTCACTAATGAACTGCCAGGTCCTTCTCCCAATGACTCAAGATAAAAAGAAATGGGCTGGGGGTGCACCTCAGTGGTAGAACACTTCCAAATCATATAAGAGGTCCTGGATTCAACCTGTAAGTGTCCCCCACCACCACCAAAAATAATGTATTTCTGGTTTCATCTGCTCTCTCTGCTGTGTATTTTATACCCTTCATGTCAATATGCACACATACACACAGCCACACACACCTAGACACATCCACATCCCCACACATAGGTGCATACATAAGCACATACCTAAACACATATCCGCCTGCAGCCATAGCACTGTGACTTCTGATGCGGTCAGATCTCAGGAGCTGCAGGGTCGGGCCTGGTTAGTACTTGGATGGGAGACTGCCTGGGAGCACCAGGTGCTGTAGCCTTGGGAGAAGGACCCGGCAACCCACTCCCAAAAAACTATCAGCCATTGAAAACCCTATAAACAGCAGTGAAGCACTGACAACAGTGTTTTGCCTGTTGTACTCAGGGTTGCTAAAAGTCGGATACCAACTCGATGGCACCTAACAAAAACAAATACATATCCACCCACATACCTATACATACGCAGCCATACACAATCACACATGCAACGACATGCACCTAAAACATACTGCATATACCCACATCCATCCTCACTCCCCCAGCCTCCTAACCATGTACATACATGCTCACCCATTCACCCATAAGCATACCCACAGACCCACACACTTTCCTGGCACACAGAAATGCACAAAATTCCATATATCCACATTCAAATACTTCCTCCAGTCACTATGCCTCCCTCCTCCTATTCACTAGCACATTCCAAACTTTTCATTGAATGTTTCCTTTCTCTCAAAGCTGCCTTCTCCAAGACCATGCTCATGCCAGAGAAATACATTGATGAAATTTCTGCATAATTTTCTGACTTCTAAACTTCTCTTGGGCATCAACTTTTATTTGTTTAGCCAAAGAATTTATAATTCCTTTGAAAACCCTTGTAAATAGTAAACAGTATCTGAAATCTTTCAGCAATTACACATTCACCAATCAATTTCATCTGAACATTCACAGCATCCACCAGCCAATTTGTTTGCATATTGTATCACTTTTCAGAATAATATAGAGATTTCTGAGATTTGAAAGAGACTAATAAATGATAGCCTTCCCTTCTAGATATAAGCCAATTAAGAACAAAAATGTTAGCTAGAGGAGATAAAATATATATATTATAGATTAAACTAGATTGGAGAAGATGACTTTGAGAACAAAGATCTTTGTAAAATTCCCTTGTCCAGAACTAGACACCTACTAGTCATAGGTAACACTAGACAATGACAGTCCTTCACATAAGCAAAAACACACCAAGTCTCCCTATGGAGAGAAAAATCTCAAGGAGAAAGAGAGAACAATGTGCCACACAAGCCCTGTTCCTTGTCCCGAATTCATCAAAGAGCCTTAGTTCCTTCTCTTCTCATGAAGAAAAGAAAGGAGCACAAAGGAGAAGGGTGTCCCGACCTAAAGCAAGAAATATCAGGAGTAGGAATAATTATTTCCCTCAACACACCTCGCTTTTCTTTCATCTTTATGTTTTAGGCTTAAGCCCAGATATCTCTGCATAACCAGGGGGAAGGACATCTCCCTTCAAGGAGGAAATGGGTGTCTATCAAAATTGTCTGCTCTCACCTGTGTAAAACCATTTTGTCATTGTCCATGGACCACAGATGAGCAGTATAAAGTTTGTTACCAGAAGTCCCTGAGATATTTTAGAACCATATATTAATTAAATCACCCTCTGAGCTGCTTAGGAATTGATGCTAAAAATTTACATTCTATCTCTTATCCAAATTATTTCCAGTCCTGTTATCCAGCATGGCTTATCAGCTATTGGGGAGTAAAATAAAAAGGTTTCATAAACCTATTCCAGCAATGAATTGAGAGGTCGCAATGTTAAATATAACCTACTTCCTGAAAGAAATTAGAATGGTGATTAAAATCCTAAATAAATTGAAGCTCAAAATTCATATGCTAGCATTCAAAAAGCCATTAAAGATTAACATCCAAAGAAATTAAAGACCTATGCAAATACTTATTCAGTTCAATCTCAGCCAGAGAAGTTCTTGGTGACTGGATAAAATCAGAAATTCCTGTAACAATTAACACCTCATCTGTTGTCCTCTGGAATGGATTATTTTTCCTTCAGTGATCAAGAAGCTGAATTTGGTTGCATCAGTCCACTAATGTCCTTGACATTTTGAGAAGTCCTTTGAGTTAATAAAACACAAAAGATGATTATCAACAATGGACACACACACACACACACACACACACATACACAAGGCCTATCCTCAGTGCTTAAGAAATCATCCAGATACCAGTATACTCTGACCTGGTCATTTCTTTTAACCAAACACTATATCAGAAACTGGTGGCTTCTAAGAGAAAGATGATGGATCTTGGTTTCAAAGTCAATAGATAATATGGCCCAGTTTTAAAATTTATAAATTTTAAAGCAATTGAGAAAAACTTCCATTAATATAATTACCTATGGCAATATGTGCCTGCGGCTGTACCACTGTGGAGTCCAATCCCATCAGGTCTCAGAAGCTAAGCAGGGTCGGGCCTGGTTAGTACTTGGATGGGAGATGCCTGGGAACACCAGGTGCTGCAGGCTTGGGAGAAGGACCTGGCAACCTACTCCCAAAAAATGATCAGTCATTGAAAACCCTATGAATAGCAGAGAAGCACAACAATAGTGTCTCATCTGTTGTATGTAGGGTTGCTATGAGTCAGATATCAACTTGATGGCATCTAACAACAACATGGCAATATGTAACATATGTGGAAAGAAAACTTGCTTTTCTATGCTGTTGTCCTACTTGGATATAGGCCTTTGAAACATACTTACCTTTTTGTAAAGTTTGGAAAATTCCAGTCATGGTTGTTCAAACTACCATATCTTATTTGTGGTACCTTTTTTATTTAACAGATTTATGAAAAGAATAACTCAGGAGATACAATAACAAGTTTATTTTCACTTCCCACTGTTATTATAAAATTTGTTTAGTAAGTCTTATTCCTATTCAGCCCAAAATAAAAACTCAGAAAAATCCCATGTATATTAGGGTCACTTTTAGGTATTAATGGGAGAAAGACCTGGCAGTCCATCCCTAAGAACAGTTCCAAAACAATCCACTATTAAAAACCCTATGAATATCAGAGAACTACTAACATAGTGCTGTGCATGGTACAATGTTGGGAAGTGTTTCATCTGTTGTACATAGGGTGGCTATGAGTTGGACCCAACTTGACAACAATAACAACAACAATTTAAGTACTAGAAAGCACTGAGATAACTAGAAAGCACTGAGCCATAAGACTTCAATTTGAAATCTGATATACCAAAACCTGTGTAGTCAACTTTCATTTCAGTTTTATTCAAGGTTAAATTTCTCCTCTAGTCTTTGAAAGACAGGGAGCAGGAAAAGGAATATCTACATTTCTTCTCCCTACTCCACCTTTTGAGTTTTACCCTTTCTCCCTTAAGTTGCTAATTACAGTTTCTGACCCATCAAGTTCTATACAAGAAAGAGACAGAGAGTGACATCAGCACAATATGGAAATAGAAGTTTTTCAGGTTTCATCTCCTTCACAGGAACACCAATTTAGACAACTCACAGATAAAAGTACCTTTGTGAAAGCTCACAAGTCTGATAGAGGGGTTCTAGCATCCTGCCAGAGCAACAAACACCAAGAACAGATACATTGAAGAGGGGAAGAAGCACACTTTTGCTTTATCTATATCACCTCTCTCCCAATGCACAGCTCAGTGTCAACACTTGACCTGCAATTTCTCCCACAGGGGAAAGTGAGAATATAATGATCACATGCCTTCTCCAGACATGCAGAATACTTACTAAGAGGCTGAGTTCTTTCTCAGCCCACCATGATGCTGAGAAGATCAGCACAGCTAACTAGTCTGCAGCCAGATGTTGTTGCCATTGTTGTTAGGTGCCATCAAGTTGGGCCACAGGGAAAAGGGATGGGGGCTCACAGCAACCAGGGTGCAGAACTCAACAGAAGGCTGCAGTTTCAATTAACTCACCCCATGATCTACAACAAGAAACTTGTCCATGAACCTTGTAGGACATATCACTTATGCCCCCTAACTAGTCCTTGCATACCTCCAACATTCTGCACACTTCTCTCCCAACCCTGGAACTAGTCTCCTATATGTAATCTCTTCCAACAGCATATATGAGTCTCTGCAGTTTGTGCATATACATAAGCAGATGGTCAGCTAGACACTATAAGATTGGGAAAAGGTTTGTAACCCTGAACATGGCATGGCCCTAAGGAAAATAGAAGATACTCAGCATAACTCTCATGAGACCATAGGATGAATGAAAATATAGAAAAGGTCTGAGAGATCTCAGGAATCTCTAACAGGTCTGACTAGTGAAGGGCTTTTTCTCTATAAGCAGTCAGTAAAGACTGGAAGAGATTCCTGCTTCTTCAAATGCCAAAGCAGTAAGGCAAGACTTCAAGGAACATGGAAAAATAAAATAAACATGGTGCCACCAAATAAACAAAATAAAGCACTAGTTATCAGTGCCCCCCCAAAATGGATATTGATAACTTGCCTGATGATGAATTAAAAGGATTGTTTTTAGGAAACCCAGTAACTTACAAGAGAACACAGATAAATAAGTCAACAAAGGCTAGGTATGGTGGCTCACCTGTAATCCCAGCAACTTAAGAGGCAGAAGCAGGAGGATCACAGGTTTGAGGCCAGAGCCTGCACAACTTAGGGAGACTCTTATTTCATGCTAAAAAAATAAACAATGGGTTGGGGGTGTAGCCCAGTGGTAGAACACTTGCAAAATATGTGTTAGGTCCTTGGTTCAAGCTCCAAGTACTACAAAACAAACAAACAAACAAGAACAAAAAAAAAGACAGGAATTTTGAAAGACCTAAACAAAAGTTCTGTTGATGAAGGATATAATTAATTCAATGGAAAGTACAATAGAGGAGGTGGAGTCAAAATGGTGGACAGATAACACATGCCTTCTGTCCTAGAGTAATGGGAAGCCTCGATTAGGGGTTTGAAACACACATTGAATAGACAGAAACAGTGATAATTTAGTTTGGGAGATAGAGAATGAAACTAGGCATACACCGAAATCGAGGATTTGGCTTCGGAGGAGATACACAGTGGACAGTAGCGGGACTGCCGCCATTTCGCCATCACACACACAGCAGATAGAATCTCGGAGATTCGGAGGGGACTTTGCGCACAAGCACCGACGGGGGCCAGACCCAACATGGGTGCAACCTTGGCAGCACACTCTCACCCTGCCTACGGGACACAAACTACAAATTCCGGGTGAGTCAGTTTGAGGTGGCACATGGAATCGCCATCCGTAGTGGCCGCAGAGGGAATGGGGAAACCTGTGCCAGCAATACACATCTAGGCTTCCTCCCTCCTATTGTGGCGGGTCAGGTATACAGACTCGATCTCCACAGATATATGGGCACACATATACCGGGATTCCAGACACACCAGAGGTGAGCCCAAGTCAACCTACTGCACTGTGGAGAAATCTGGGGTTTGTGGAGGCGACTGAACCCCATGTGGACAGAGTGCTCCTTTTCGGCAGAGCCTAGTGGCACAATTAGCCACAAGCAGAGCAGCTCCGAGCACGATCACAGCACACAGTCAGACCTGCTACAGATTCCCTCTGGGTCATTCGGAGGGCATCCCACCCACAAGAGGATATGGTCCTCCCAAGTGGGCAGACAGCCCTTCAATAAAAAATTCCATGATAGCAGCCATATTCCCCCATGTTATAGGTTTTGGGGAGGAAATCTCTGATTTGGGGAATTGGTGCCCAAACTATGTGAGACAGGGAGAACTCCAGGGAGTACCCCATAGGTTCCACTGCCTCTGGAACAATACAATAGACACACAATATTTCATGGAACACTCTTTTTGGGCACTCTGTGTCCCAATTAAACCCAGGACATTGTGGGGTGTTTTGCCATATCGACCCAATAAGACAGACTGTTACTGCAGATTGTGTGGAAACACTGGCACCCTGAGTTCTGTAGGGAGCACTGCATCCTGCAGTATCAACTTCACCTGGTGGAACTGGGTGTCCACAATTCAGATTCCACCTGCAAGAACATACAAGTGCTTTTCTTTTTTTCTTTTTTTTTTTTAACGGGGGTTTTAACCCAGGGTCTTGCACCTGCTTCCTTTGTGGGTGCTGGACCAACACGCTGTTCCCCCAGCCCATATTTTTTGCTTTTTGAAACAGGGTCTTGCTGGGTGGTGCAGATTCTCCTGCCTCCACCCCCCAAGCCACTGGGATTCCAGGCATGCATCACTGCACTTGACTACAAGTGTTTTTATATGTATGTGGGAGCCTGTATGCGTGAGGTCTGGAATTTTATTTTATTTTATTTTATTTTATTTTTATTTATTTTTTTGTATGGGAGTTTGAACCCAGGGTCCTGTGCCTGCCTGTTTGGTAGGTGCTGGAGTGCCGTGCTACACCCTGGGACCATATTTTTTGCTTCTTGAGGCAGAGTCTCATTGGGTTGCACAGAACTCTGGCTAGCATTCCTCCTGCCTCCAACCCCCAAGCCTCTGGGATTGCAGGAGTGCACCACCACACCTGACTACAAGTGTTTCTCTTTGTGTGTGGGAGCGTGTATGTGTGATATATGTTTCTTTTTTCTTTTTTCTCTTTTTTTGCTATTTTTCTTCCTTTCTTCTTTTACCCCCTTCCCTTTTTCTATTCTCCTTCTCTATTTCTTAAGCTATATATGTGTCTTTGTTTAATCATTTCTCCCTTAAATCTTAACCTTAACTTTAATTTTGACAGTAATTTCTATTAGCCTCTGTCCTCTACCTCCTCTTTCCCCCTCTTCTATTACCAGATCCCTCCCTTTCTCACCCCACAGAAGATAAACAAAATCTATCATCTCCCTAGCCCCTAGCCCCCTTGGAGTTGGGCTAGTGGACTAAATAGATAAACACACAGACCAAATAGCCAAGAATATACCCAGCTCATAAGCTCTAATAATCACCAGAGATTCAGCACCACACAATCTCAAAGGAATAACAGAGGAAGAAGTTCTGCACAATCAGGAAAGACAAATTCTACTTCCCGGACCATATTATGGGCAAACAAAGTAAACCTACAAAAAACACAAAGGGGCAGGATGGATCTGAAGGCTCCACAGATCATAGCCCCCCAACAAATAACTCCAAGGACTCGCAATACTTAGAGATCTCTGATTCGGAGTTCAGATTCATGATTATAAATATGCTAAGAGAAATAAAGGCAAATACCACAAGCACACTGGAGATACTTGAAAGGAACATATCTCACTTGGAATCCATTCTCTCATCCCAGTTAGAAATGATAAGGAAAAACGAAACCACTTTGCTTGATACTCAATCCAAATTATCAGAATTGAACACGGCTAAAGATTCCATTTCATCAAGACTGGATAAATTTGATCTGAGGATCTCTGATTCAGAAGACATCATAAATGAACTGAAATACAAGAAATTACAAATGGAGTCAATGATAAAGGTTATAAAGAAAGATTTCCAGGAGAACTCAGAGAGAATGTAAAAAAGAAATTTAAGAATTCAGGGCATTCCTGAAGGAGAAGAAAGATCCACTGGAGGCCTTCACAACCTAGTAAATGATACCCTCAAGGAAAACTTCCCAAAGTTGGCACAGAAAATGGATATATACACCACTGAGACTTTCAGGATTCCTTTGAAGGCTGACTTAAATAGATCATCCTCGATACATGTCATTGCTTGGATGTTGTCGATAGAGACCAGGGAGGCTATCCTGCAAGCAGCAAGACAGAAACCCCTTATTACTTATAAAGCAAAACCAATTAAAATTACTGCAGATTTTTCCATATCAATATTGAAAGCTAGACAGGAATGGACACAGGTGATTCAAAGATTAAAAAAAACCCCACAGAATGGGGAAAAATCTTCACATTTTATACATCAGACAAAGGTATAATTACTAGAATTTATAAAGAACTCAAGAAAAAAACTCCCTCAAAAAACAAATAACCCAATACACAAATGGGCAAAGGAACTGAGCAGACAGTTCTTAAATGAAGAGGTCCATAACGCCATGAAACACATGAAAAAATGCTCAACATCCCTAGCCATTAGGGAAATGCAAATTAAAACAACTCTGAGATTTCACCTTACACCAGTAAGAATGGCCAAGATCAATAAAACAAACAACAACAAATGCTGGTGAGCTTGCGGGGAAAAGGGAACACTCTTACATTGTTGGTGGAGCTGTAAATTGGTGCAACCACTGTGGAAATCAATACGGAGGTATCTTAAAAAACTAAAAATAGATCTACCATATGACCCAGCTATAACACTATTGAGAATTTACTCAAAGGGAGATGGGTCATCATACCACAGAGACACCTGCATCTCCATGTTCAATGCAGCGCTTTTCACAATAGCAAGAATATGGAATCAACAAAAGTGCCCTTCAACAGACGAATGGATAAAAAAAACTATGGTATATATGCACAATGGAATACTACTCAGCAATCAAGAAAAATGAAATAAGGTCATTCACAGCAAAATGGATGGAATAAAAGAAAATTATTTTAAGTGAATGAACACAAGCTCAGAAAGAGAAACAACACATGTTTTCACTCATATGAGGCAGCTGATTCAAAATTATAAAAAGGAAAAATCCTATTCAAAGGTCGGATCATAATAAAAGGGGCGGAGATAAGAATGATGTCAATATAAATCGTCTAGAAAATGCATGTAATTGTTCTACCAAGATGAAAACAAAGACCACTACAGGAAAAGTTTCTATCTTAAACAGAACTGGAACCCAAGGACATATAGAAAAAAACTACTAAGTAAAAGATAGAGAAGACTTAGATGGGAAACTTAGATGGGAAGGGGGGAGGGGGGAAGCATAAGGGAGGTAAGGGGTAACCTATATGAATAATGTTTATCCAGATGCATATATGGAAATGTCACAATGAAAAGCATGTCAAAATGAATCACATTAAGGTGTACATTAAAAATTTCCAATAAAAAAAGTAAACACACACAAAGAAAAGTACAATAGACAGCTTCATCAGAAGACTCAATCAAGCAGAAGAAACAATCTCTGAATTTGAAGATAGGTTGTTTGAATTTATCCAGTGAGAGGAAAAAGGAATGGGATTTATAGGACATTATTAATTAAACTAACTTATATATAATGGTAGTTTCAGAAGAATAATAGAGAAAAAGGTGGAAGTATTATTTAAAGAAATAATGGATTAAAATTTCCCAAATATGAGGAACAGTATTGGCATTCAGGTTGATGAAGATTATACCAACATACACTGTAACCAAATTATGAAAAGTCAAAGAAAGAATGTTGAAACCACAAAAGTGACTCATAACACAAAGGAATTTCCATGAGGATATCAGTGGATTTCTCATCAGAAACTTTGGAGCGTGAAAGGGATAATATATTCAAAATACTGAAAGGAAAAAACAGTCAACCAAGAATACTATAGCTGACAATATTGTCATTCCAACATAAAAGAAGGATAAAGACTTTAATAGACAAAAGCTGAGGGAGTTCTTCACCACTAGATCTGCCTTACATGAAACAATAAAGGAAAGTTCTTCAACTTGAAATGAAAGGACACTATTACTAACATGAAAACATATGAAAGTACAAAACTCACTGGTAAAATTCAGAATACACAGTCAAATTCAGGATACTTTAATACTGTAATGATAATGCACAGTTTTTAAATCTAATACAAATAGTGAAATACAAGATATGAAAATAAGTAATGAATTTTAAGGGATGCAAAATAAAAAATTATATAAATTATGACATCAAGTATGTAACATGTGGGAGGTGCAGA
This sequence comes from Pedetes capensis, assembly GCA_007922755.1. Lineage (NCBI taxonomy): Eukaryota > Metazoa > Chordata > Mammalia > Rodentia > Pedetidae > Pedetes > Pedetes capensis. The sequence goes on from VMDO01007853.1 coordinate 32,632, forward strand.
AGTAAAATTGTAGTTTTTGCATGCAATCACCATAAAAGAGACTGTTATAACTATAGTATTTTGTGTGCCTCGTGGCAACCACAAAGATAAAACCTTCAATGAAAGAGAAAGGAATCACAATATATCATTAAAAATAAGGATCAAATCACAAAAGAAGACAGCAAGAGAAGAAGATGCACAGGAAATATAAAATAATCAAAAAATTAACAAATTTGAATAAGTACTTACCAATCAAATGGGGCTGGGATTTAGTTCAGTTGGCAGAATGCTACTCTGTTCTCTCTGGGGAACGAGGTTCAATCCTCAACACTGCAAAAATGGGAAAAGGACATAGCAATCCACTCCCAAAGCACTCCTGAAATAATCAGCCAATGAAGACATTGTGATGGTCACTAGGACTCAGGTACTTCTCTATGGCACTTAACAACAACCACCACCAATCAAATACTTTAACTAGATTAAATTTTCTAGTTAAAAGACATAGGGCCTTTGAATTTATTTAAAAAGAAGAGTGAAAGAAGAAAACCAAGATCCAACAATAATGCTGCCTACGATTATTACTTTAGCTTTCAGGATACACATAGGCTGAAAGTGATAGAAAAGATATATTCTATCAAATGGTAACCAAAACAGAACAAATGTTGGCTATGTTTATATCAGAGAAAATAGATTTTCACAAACTGTCACAAAAGAAAAAGCATGTTGAGGCTAGCAGGGGAGCCACAGGCCTGGGGACAAGCTGCTAACTCTGCCCTACAGACACCAGGAACCTCTTTTGACCTGCCCAGGCCTGGAAGCAGACCAGGCCTAGAAGCAGCCCAGGCCTGGAAGCAGAGATGTCCCCAGCCCCACCCCACCACAATGACCTGAGGACAGTGGAGGCTCCAAGCTGTGGGTATTCCTTTCTGCAGTCAGAGAGGATGGTGGAGCTACCACCCTATGAGGCCAGTCAGAAAGGCCTACAAAGATCTACTGGCTGCTGGGAGAAGGCCATGTATATAATACAGAAAAGTTGCTCTCTGCTTCCCCTTCAAACTTTTAAAAGAACACTTTCACTACATGTGGATATTCCAGATGTAAAGAGGCTGTGCTGTATGGTAAAGTAGAAGTAGGAAATCATACATCTTGTAAAGGTCCACTTGTTTAAAAAAATCATAGAGATGTCTTCTGGAAGTAACTTCTGGAAGTGACACCAGCAGCGTAACTCACCCACATTGATTCAGTAGGTTAGAGGACATGGAACAGAAGACCATGAAAAGAAAGAGAAGGCATCCAATGCCACACTAGTCATATGGAGAAGATATTTTCATATTATAACCATTGTCTTTTGGGTGTGCATTTATTCCTCATTACTGTTACATGTAGTTGACAGTACTTACTACTTTCTTTTGTAAATATCTAGTCTTTCTAGATGTTCTAAAGCGCCTGATGTATTTTAAAGGTGGTGGTGGTTGTTAGGTGCCATGATTATAGCAGAAATAAATGTAATAAAGCCTAGAAAAATAAGAGAAAAGATCAACAAAACCAAGAGATGGTTTTTGAAAAAGATAAACAAAATTGACAAACTCTTACCTAAACTAATAAGAAAGAAGATTCAAATAAATACAAGTATAAATGAAAGAGGAGACATTAAAACTGATAACACAGAAACACAATAGATCATAAGAGAATAACATGAACAATTATATGTCAAAACAATGAATGAGCTGGAAGAAATGAATAAATTCTTAGACACATACCACCTATCAAGTCTTGTTGCTGTTGTTAGGTGCCATCGAATTGGTATCTGACTCATAGCGACCCTACATACAACAGGAGAAACACTATTGTCAGTGCTTCTCTGCTGTTCACAGGGTTTTCAATGGCAGATTGATTATTACGAGCAGGCTTCCAGGTCCTTCTCCCAAGCCTGCAGTATCTGGTGTTCCCAGGCAGTCTCCCATCCAAGCACTAACCAGGCCCGACCCTGCTTAGCTTCCAAGATCTGAAGGGTTCAGATGCCACAGGGGTATGGCTGCAGGCATCAAGTCTTAGTCATGAAGAAAATAAAAAATCTAAACAACACAATAATAAGCAAATGGATTGAATATGTTTCTAAAACTTCCCATAAAAGAAAAGGCCAAGACTATATAGTTTCTCTTAGTGAATTCCAACAAACACTTAAAAATTAAGGCCAATTTTTCCAAAACCCTTCCAAAATCCTAAATAAGAGACATTTCCAAATCTATTTTATTAGGCAGCATTACCTTGATATCAATGCCCCATAAGGAGACTAGTAGAAAAGAAAATTATAGGCCAATATACCTGATAAACATACATGCAAATATCCTCAATAAGATCTTGATTATCAACTTGATAAGACTGAGACACACCTAGATTAGTAAGGCACACTTCTGGTGATGTCTGTGAGTGCATTTCCAGAGACTTTTAGATCATAAGGACTGTGTCCTAATCAAAGGTTTAATCCATTGATGGACTCAGAATTTGAAGTGAGTATTGAGATGTGGTGGAACAGTAGAAGATTCGGCCTGGTGAGGGGAATCAGGTCACTTAGGGCATACCTTTGAAGGGTACGTCTTGATTCTGGCCAGTTCCTGTTAGGATTCTGCTTTCTAGCTGCTTCCAAAAGGTGAACAGCTTTTCTCCATCATGCTCTTTCTCCATGATGGTTCTGCCTTGCCATGAGCCTAAGAGCAATGAAACCAGCTGACCATGAACTTAAACTTCTAAAACTGTGAGCCAAAACAAATCTTTCCTCTAAACCGTTTCTCTCAGGTACTAGTCAGAGTAAAAAGAGTCTGAGTAACATATATGCAAATCAGAAAAGAGGTAAAATTATCTCTTCAAATGATATGATGTTATATATAGAAGACCCTAAAGACTCTACCACTCGTATTACTAAAAAATTCTGGCTGGAGTACATAATTTCTGATAGTCCCTCAAATACTCTTTCTCTCTGCTTCAGCAATTACAGTTTTCAGACAATGGTTGGTATGTCAACATGTGTGCCCAGTATAAGGAGGATGTGGAGCAGAAACACCCACCAGGCCAAAATGAACACATACATCAACAAAAAGTAAATCTTTGTTATTTTAATCCATGGAGATTTGAGAGTTAACACTATTAAAACACAACCTAGTCATTCTGGTTGAACAATCTCATATTCTCCAATTTTCTTCCTTTTCCTATGTTCTTTCTCTTGACAAAAGATACTTCTAGACACTAAAGCTGATAATCTTTATTACATTTTTCTCCTTTCCCCATGTCTCCTGTCAATCACTAGATTCTAGTTATTGATAATCCAAAATGGTTCCAACAGCTCTGTACTCTCTTTCTTATTTCCAAAGTAACTTCCACTGTAGTTCTCATCATCTCTCGCCAACTATGAAGTTATATTCATACCGACCCTCTGACCCTCCAAAACCTTAATGGTGCAGCTAACCTATGTCCAGGCCTGCAGCCATAGCACTGTGGCATCAGGTCCTGTCAGACCTCAGAAGCTAAGCAGGGTCGGGCCTGTTTAGTACTTGGATGGGAGATCACCTAGGAACACCAGGTGCTACAGGCTTGGGAGAAGGACCTTACAACCCACTCCCAAAAATCAATCCACCATTGAAAAACCCTGTAAACAATAGAGAAGCACTGACAATAGTGTTTCACCTGTTATATGTTGAGTCGCTATGAGTTGGACACCTACTGGAGGGCACCTAACAAAACAACAACCTATGTCCATCTTACTTTTGGTACATTTAACAAGCTTTGGTCACAATGCACATTAAATAAATCAACTACTTAGAACTAAAAATAGAAGTGAAGTTCAAATAAGTGATCTAAAGCTTTCTATCTTAACATATCTCAGCCTCACTGATTTTCTCCACAAGAACTCCTAGTATTTTAAAATATTTCCCCTCATTCAGTTTCTCAGATTATCAGAACTATATGGTATTTAAGACAAGGGGAACTCATCAGAGGCAGAGGACTGAGACCCTCTCCTTATTATTCAGTCAACTTAACATATATTTAATAAGCACACAACACATGCAAAAATGTCTTTCATACTTGAATCTCAATCAAATAGCATCCTGCATAGAATGACCAACAAATAAATGCTAGTTATTGCTAAGATTTAGGAAGACAAATGAGTTACTCAAGGATCCTGGTCATGAAATCCTTTAGGTCTTTGAAATAGTGAAAACTATTCAGAATGCAAGTCAAAATAAAGTAAGTACCAAATGGTAGCATGGTATTGGTATGCATGAGAACTTGGAGCAAAAAAAAAATGCATTCTAATTGTAAGACTCCAGGGTCTTTCAAAGAGAATGTTGTACTTGAGCAATGCTTTTATTTCTTACTCTAAGGGGATAAGAAGAAAGTGTCCAGGATGATGGATCAGTGTAACAAGTAGAATGAGATGTAGGGTTATCTGATATGATTGGGAAGCAAGAGTATGTAACAGAATGCTAGATCCAAATATACAGAGTTGTGGGAGATTTAGCTGAACAGGTCATGTCATTATGAGTTCCTGATTAAATGCCAAACTCAAGGCTTTCAAAGTTAATTTTTAAGCAACTAAAGAAAGGCAGTACTATAGTAAAAATAGTATAACCTAATGCATTTTAGGAAGATAATTGTGATAGTAATATCCAGGGTTGATAAATTTAAAAGCTATCTCAGAGGAGGCCAAATTTGTCTGATCACAAAATATTCTTTGTTCATCCTTTTAAAGGTACCTGAATATTATACTGTACTGTCTCAGAGGGTCTCTTAATGGCATTGTAAGAGCATGCACTAAGTGCATTTTTATGATAGTCTTAGTTGACATGCAATCTAGTTGCCTCTGAGTAAAATGTTTTTACTGTTTTTAGTAGCCAGATTATCTTATTTTTATTCAACAGGTCTGAGTCATTTAAAATGTCTAAGGACTAAGGAGCCATGAAATTGTTCCAGTGGATTAAATAGTTCAAAGATGACATTTACTGCTTTATCAACAGTTTTCTCATTGATCTCTCATTCCTGTGCTCAGCAATGTTCTCTCAAGGCCAAAAGCATCTCATTAAGTTGGTAAATACAAGTGTCCTCCATTCATGGTAGCCTTGGTCTCGTGTTTCTCTGTGATGAGCCCAGTTGTTCAAAAGGCTATTTTCATGCTTTGCAGCAAAATATCTTGTGGTAAAACAGTAAAGAAAGCCCCTTTCTCATTATAGGTATACAATAAGAGTTAATGATTAGAACTGCTTTCTAGTAAAAACTGAAATATACAACAATCTCAAAAGGTAAAATGCATGAGCAAAAGCTACATTGCTTGTTAAACATGTCTACAAACAGAGAAAAGTGTTAGCATGAAAAAGTAATTTCTTATAGTTTCCTAATCCATTCTTTTTTTGAGAACCAATATGATCTGATTGAGGAAGCAGCATAAACCAATTCAAAGTCTCTCAGTCAAGGTGACATTTAGCTAGGAAGAGAGATTAGGGAAGAGTAATTAATTGCTTAATCATTTGCAAAAGGACATGAACTAGAATGGAAGAATTTTTGGCACTATTTCAATAGAAGACACATTAATAATGGCTGCTTTAATGCTTCTTCCTGCAAAGGAAAAAGGATGCCTTTTTAACACTAAATATGTTTATCAGGATCACATCCAATTCTGTTCTTATGTATTTAAACAAAAACATTCCCTAGCCTTGCTATTTTTAGATTCATGAGAATTCCTTTGGAAAAGTCATTTTCAAATAACTTTAAAAATCCATCATTGTCATAAGGATATCATCTAATCATAAAACTTGCAAGACTGGGGACATACCCCAGTGGTAGAGCCCTTGCCCAGCATGTATAAGGCTCTGGGTTCCATCCCCAGCATGTCCACTATTCATTTTGAGAAAAAAAAAAAAGATTCTAGAAATTAGCAACAGTCATATTATACCTGGAAATTACCAATATAATGCAAGTATTGGTAAAATAGAAAAATGTCAGTTCCTAAAATTGGTGAACTATCATGGACTCCTGATTTCTCTTTCAGACTTACCCCAGATGGGGGAAGGAGGTAGTCACAGAATATAATTAGCTGGAATCAAAGTTAGAACATTAAGAAATTTCTGTGGCTCTAATCACCTGGCATGAGGAGGAACAGGGCAGCTAGGAAAGAACAGGAGAGGTGACAAAGGTGAGTGAGAAGAAAGCTATGACTTTTCACTTGTGTACCTTTCTCCCACATTGCCTGTGTACTCTCCAACATAGAATGGAAAAGATGTCTAATATCATCAGTGGAAAGTGATTTCACAGACAAAAAATAATAAGACACAGAAAAATAATAAGACAGAAAACCTACAAACAAAATCTGGCCAGTAAAACCCATGTCATACAAACAGAATTAACAGAATAATTTATATTTTCAAAGAGATAAAAAAGTACATTGATAAGATGAAACAGAAATTAAAGTTACAAAAAGTATCAATACTTGGCATAAAAAATTGAAGTGCTAACCAGACCTGACTCTCCTTAGCTTCCAAGATCGGACGGGATTAGATGCTGTAGTGTTATGGCTGCAGGCCTTGATCTGATTGGATATATATAAAATCTTATAAACAGAAACTGTAGGACCAAAAGTTTTCAAGCACACATGAAACATGAACAAAACAAAACATCATATGCCAAGTCATAAGGCATAGCTCAGTAAATTTCCAAACATTGGAACTGTGCACATTTCATACATATATTCTCTGACCAAGATTCCATTAAGCTAGGCATCAAAAATCAAAAAGTGAAAGACAAGAAAAAGTTCATATGTTTGGAATGACTTCTGAATAACTCATGATTCAAAAAAACTAGAAATGTGAAAATATTTTTAACCACATAGTATGTCAAGTATAATAAAAATATTACATTTCAAAACTTAGGAATTGTGAATGAAGCACGGACTTTACATACTTATACACATATTTTAAAAGGAAAACGTTAACTCACTGAGTTAAGCATGTATTTCAACATAATGGAAAAGGAACAGAAAATTAAATCCAGATAAAGTACAAGGAAGAAAATAGTAAGAGCAGAGATTTATGAAACCGAAAAATAAAAATTAAAGTGCTAACACAAAAATTGGTTCTTTGAGAAGACTCAAGCAAGGATAAGTGCTAATTTAGACCAGTATTAAAGAGAAAAATAGAGCAAAGATATAAATGATCAATAGCAGATGTTTCTACCAAGTCTAATTCTGGCAAAGTTTAAGGCAGAAATAATACCAATCTTGAAAAACTTTTTGAGAAAATAGAAAAATATGAAAAAAACACTATTTTATAAGGCCATTATAAAGGAAATTGTAAGAAAGAAAATTCTGAGGACACTTTCACTCTTGAATATAAATGCAAAGATTGAATCTAGAATAAATGAGATCAACACATGACCATTTCTACTTGACATATTTTGTGCCCCTTTCAAATCCATTCTGCCTTGGTTCCATGACAGAATAACCTAACAGGACTGTGTCAATGAACTGCTTTTCACTTAAGCTTTTATCTGTTTTTGGCCAGGAGTAAGAACTAGCTAGATAGAGGTTGGAGAAAATAAAGAGATTAAATCCAAATTGTTCATTCCTGCAGCTCCTATTGAACACTCTGGTCCATTCAGATTTCTTTTTCATAGGCCTGGTAACCACTCCCAGTTATGTCCATAAGCCTGGGAACACTAAGAAGCCTCCATTGTCTATGTGGTTTTCCCATTTCCTAGCCCACTCTTAAAGTAGCATTTTTATTATACAGTCTTTAAAATACCCAGTTTGACTAGATCATGTTTTTGCCAGGACCCAGTGACAAAGTAGGGTTTATGCTAAGAATGAAAATTTGACCTGCTGCCCTAAAGCCAGTCAATGAATTCACTCACATTATCAGAATAAAGGAAAAATATGATAAATTACCTCAAAAGATGAAGGAAATGCATTTGATAAAACTCTACATCCATTCTTTTTTCTTTCTTTCTTTTCTTTTCTTTTCTTTTTTTTTTTTTTAATGGTACTGGGGTTTAAACCCAGGGCCTCAAGCTTACATGCTTTTACAAGTGCTGCACCACAGAGCTGCACCCCAACCCAATTTTTAACTTTCTGAAGCAGGGTCTCACTAAATTATGCAAACTGCCTCTGGTCTCAAACTTACGATCCTCCTGCCTCTGCCCCCCCCCAGTTGCTGGTATTACAGGCTTGCACCACCATGCCCCACAGTCCATCCATTCTAATGTATATGTATCTATGTTTTTCAGTTAACTAATAATAAAAGGAAACTTCTTTAGTGAGATCTAGAATATATACCAAAATACCTATAGAAAGCATTGTTCAAAATAATGCATGTTGAAAGTTTACCTTCTGTCATAGGAGTGGGACAAAGATGCTCAATATCATTATTTCTCATCATTGCACCATTAGTCCCAGTTACTGTAATAAGGCAAGGGAAAAAAGTAAAGGGATTAGAAGACACGAAACTGTTAGCATTTGTGTGTGATTCAATTATATATGTAAAAATCCAAAAAGTATCTAAAGATATGTTATAATTAATAAGTGGTGAAAATTATTAGAATTAATAAGTAAGTGTTGGAAATTTTTAGATAAAAGGTCAACACAAAAATCAACTATATCTCTCTAAACATTAGAAAATAAAATTTTAAATAAATCCATCAAAATATATACAAGATTCAAGTATTGAAGAATAAATTTAAGGAAAAATTGCAAGATTTCAATGCAGAATATTATATAATTTGCAAATTTTGAGGTCTGTGTAAAAAGTAAATGAAGTAGAATAGATGAGTCCAGATTATTAAGGCTCAGGATTATATGGAAGCTTGGTTTATGATAGTGATGACATTAGGAAACACTGAGAAAATGGCAGACTCAGTGATATAATTTGAGCAATTTGCTGTTTGGAGAAAAGAAAAAGACTAATGTGTTTCCTTTGACACTCTACTTACCCAATTAAATTCCAGGACAATCAAAGGTCTAAATTTTAAACTACAATGTATTAGCGGTAAAGACAATCTCATTGTAATCCCATTACTAACCTTGAGTGAAGAGAGCTTTCTTTACTATTTTCAAAAGCAAAAGAATGACAATCTATTTGAATTGATGATATATTATCATCACAGAAATATATACACAATCTTATTCTGTATAAAATGAAAAATCAAGCTTTAGTTCTGTTTTTTATATAGGTTTCTGTGTGCAATCATGAAAATGGAAACACAGGAATTTACATTACGTTGCAGTTTGGAAAAAAAGTAACTAGGGGAAAAAGCAAAAAGGACACCCTGCAAAATATCAAGACTGGTTATATCTAAGTGAGGAGAGCAGAGGTCATTTCTAAACTTTATGCTTTTTTTTTGTCTTTTTCTACACTAAACATGTTTATTTTGGTAATCAGGACAAAAGTAGCACATGGGTATGTATAAAATATGGCTTTAGTTAAGTGAAGTTTTATATATCTTAGAGAAGTAGGCAGTCAGAATAATCTCAGCGGACACAATGCTGTTAGAGAATGTGATTATTTCCTTCTGGATTTTCCCATTTGTTTGCCTTGTATTTTATTTATTTGTTTGTTTTATTGATTTTCAACATTAGAACTATTTCATAATCAGGTATTATTGGAAGTAGTTACCAGTGGAGATACCAGTTTAAAGACCCCTGTTTACTTCCTCTTGTTTCATGAATTCATATTGACTGTCAGTATACCCACCTGATGATCATTTTCCCAGGCACAGGAAAATGGCATTCTTTTTGGGAGAAAGCCAATACATTATCTAAAGGCAATACTTCTTACAACTGCTTTAAATTAATATGTAAAGTCACAGACAATAGTCTGAACTTTCACCATGTGAGTGTCTTCTTTTTCTTTCTTTTTTAATCCTACAGTTTAATTACCAAGAAAGCAGAGGCCAGGTCCTGAGGGAAAGGATGAAATCTAACCAACCCATTTCCTCCTGAGGCTCACCTTCTAAAATGGATCATTTTCTGCTGCTGGCCTCTTCATTTTCAGTGCTGTTAGTTTGATCTTCAGCTTCCTGATAATGCCTTCTTCAATAAATCAGAGATGAGAAAGTATATGAACTGAGGCCAAGGGGAGCAAATCAAACATTTGATACACTAGAGCTGCCATCTCCTTGAGGTGATTTATAGCAAAGTGGTGAATTTTGAAGGAAGTTGATTTCTTCATCTGTGATAATGCCAATTCATATTTATCTCACTGGACTACTATGAAAAAGTAGATGAAATACTTAAATTGAAAGGATTTTGTAATATTCAGAGCATGAGGCAAAAAGTCAAATCCTCTTCTAAAATATGTAAGAACATCTAGATAATATTTGCAATTCTTTCAGGCTATATCATATTTTTAAAGCACTTCCTATCTATTGGGCCTATCTATTTTCATAATCTAAAAGACCATCAGCAAAGAGGATTCATTATTGATCCAAGAAAATTACTTCAATACCTCAAAAGGAGTCTTTTTCCTTCTGCTGGTTAAAACTGTCTAAAATTTTAACCCTCAAAAGAAGTACCAAGTTTAAGCAGCAAATTGTAGGGTCACAAAGAGGTGGAATAGCTATTGGTAATAGTGGAAGAGCTAAAAATTTTATCCATTAATTTTTCTGATATCCATTCTTAGAAGGAAAAGTGCAATATTTTTCAATTTTTTGAACAAGGAGTTTCCGTGAATATACATAAAGGGAAGCATGCACACGGCTGCTATGTCTGCCATTTCAAGAGAGCCAAAAGCAGTAAAATTAAAATTTCTCTGTGATTCTAAGTATATCATTAGAATATCTGCCCCTCACACTGAAAATCTAATTGAAGAACTAATATAACACTCATTTTGCCAAACTACTTGATACATAGCATATTTCTTGAGTCTTTTTTTAAAATATGGAGAATATATGGTTTAATCAATTTCTCTAAAAATCCTATATTATCAATGTGAAATTATGTGACCATGATATCTCAGTTGAAAGAAAAGAATCCTGTTGCAGAGTCAGGTACCCCTACCCTCAGACAGAGTATGAAGTTCTTTTTTTTCTTAGGGCATAAATCTTGACTTATGTTTTGTTGGTTTTGTGTGTGTGTGTGTGTGTGTGGTACTGGAGGTTGAACCCAGGGCCTTGCACTTGCATGCTCTGCAAGTGCTGGAGCACTGAGCTGCACACCCCAGCCTTTTTTTTTTTTTTTACTTTTTGAGACAGGGTCTTGCTAAATTACGCAGACTGCCTCTGGTCTTGAACTTGCAATCCTCCTGCCTCTGCCTCCCGAGCCGCTGGGATTACAGGTGTGTAACACTGCCCCAGCGGATTTACATTCTTTTAATAAGTCTTGGTGTCTATGTAGGATCGCTCTCAGGCAGAGCCACTCCCAGGAGAAAAAAAATAAGTAACTAAATTTGGCATTTGGTCTCTAGCCCAGTACTCCATCTTGTGTCCTGTCCTCCAATTATGTGGCCTCTTGTTCACCCTCTCCTCTAGCCAACAAAATCTGTTCTTAAAATTGGATAATATGTCAGTTGTTTGTTGTTAGGTGCCATACAGACAGGTCTGACTCATAGCAACCCTTGTAGGATTTTCCGTGACTGATTTGTTTCGGGATTGCTGCGGGAGTGGATTGCCACATCATTCTCCCATGTTTGTGGTGCTGGGGATTGAACCCCAATCCTCAGAGTGCAGAGCAGCACTATACCACCTGAGTTAAACCCCAGCCCCAAAAGATCAGAGTAATCAGGATGAATTTAATTTCATGGTCAACTTCTAGTTGCATTTGCATTTTAATTATTATGTCTAAATTTGTCCCAGTATAGGTATGAATTTCAAGTATTGATTATACTCAACAGCAACCTTCCCCAGCCTACAGATCTTGACCAAGGTGAGCAAAAAGAATGTCAGAAAAAAGTGAAAGACAGGCAGGCGCAGTGGCACACACTGTAATCCCAGCAACTCAGGAGGCTGAGGCAGGATGGTGAGTTTGAGGGCACAGGCAGCCTGTGTAATTTATCAAGCCCCTGTTTCAAGTGCAGCCTAGTGGTAGAGCACTTGCAAAGTATGTGCAAGGCCCTGAATTGAACCCTCAAGTATTGCAAAAAAAAAAAAAAAAGAAAGATGTAACAAATTACACACATTTTTGATGTTTCATTTTCCTTTTCATAAAATAGAATAGCTCGGGCATTTTTCACAAAATTTTGTAGTAAATGACCAATACATTAGAAAATGCAGGACTAACTTGTGTTTTTTTCCTTTTTGTATCCCTCACGTATCAGTTGCCCACAGTCTACCACTGTGGCATCAGATCCTGTCAGATCTTGGAAGTAGGGTCAGGCCTGGTTAATACTTGGATGGGAGGCCACCTGGGAACACCAGGAGCTGTCAGCTTGTGAGAAGGACCCAGTAACCCACTCCCCCCAAAAAAACAATCAGCCATTGAAAACCCTGTGAATAACAGAGAAGCACTGACAATAGTGTTTCACCTGTTACATATAGGGTCCCTATGAGTCGGGTCGGCACCTAACAACAACAACATGTCAATTATTTCTTTCTATTGTATTTCCCTCTCCTGTTAAGGATCTGTTATCATTATGTTTAATAATCAGAGTGCCAAATAAAGCTTTTGCATCCAAACTTCAGCTAGCACTCCTACACAAAGAAAAATAAGAGAAATAAACAGGATCCATGAAAAACACACCCACATCCCAACATCTCTCATGGTTCTTTTAGATAGAATCCTTCATTAACTCACTGCCAGGACATTTTGCTCTTCTTTGCTTTTTATAGATCCTCTGTCAAATCTCTGAATTCTTGTTTTTGTCTTACTGAAAAAGAAAAATTAAAAGAAACCATTGTGTAGAAAATGAACATGTTCACAAAAAACAAATGTTAACATCAGACTGGGAGGAGAGATTATTTATGAAGACATACACTCACACTGAGAGTTGTCAAGTTTTTAGGTTTGGGTGTTGTTATTACTGCTTGCTTGGATTTTGTTTTTCCCCAGTACTGAGGGTTTGAACCCAGAGCCTTACATATGCCAGGCAAGTGCTCTTCCACTGAGCTGCACCCCCAGACCCTTCTTTGGTTTTTCTGTTTTCAGACAGGGTCTCACTAAATTGCATAGTCTACCTCTGACCTTGAACCTGTGATTCTCCTGTCTCAGCCTCTGGAATCACTGTAATTACAGGTGTGTATCCCTGTGTCTGTCTCCTCCCCCCCCCCCGCCCTATCGCTAGGGACTGAACCCAAGGCCTTGCACACACTAGACAAGTGCTCTACCACTGAGCTCTTTCACCACCCCTAAGTATTTTATCATTACTCAGTTATTAAAGATTTAAAATAAAAACCCTTGCTATGTGTGGCAAATGCTAAGGTGAGAATATATCTCTTTATTTCTGCTCCTCCTCACTTCTGTGAAATAGAAGTGAAGAGATGCTTTTACCCAGAATCTAAAAAACAGTAAAAATATATATATAAATTGGTGACAAAGTATAGAAATTATTGAAAGAGAGATAAGGACCATGACAAGAAAACTACCGCATCCATGCCATTATCCATTCATACAACACATGTATGTGTGATTTAAACATTATGATGAGTAGAGGCACTATAGTGTGGTAATTTAGAGCACAGGCTGTAAAATCAGACAGGTGAGATTGAATTTCAATTCCCTCCACCCAGTTGTGTCTCACTGAACAATTACTTAACATCTGTAGGATTCAGGGGTTTTAATCTGTAAAATGGATTCATTAACAGGCACTAATTCAAACAGTAATGTGCCAGTAAGCATTTAGCCTTGATTTATAGTTTCGTTAACTATTTTCTAGAAAAAGAATTCTGGAATATAAAGTGATTATTTAAATATATCAAGCAAGACAGGGCAGATGTTTTCAGTTCTTAACAATGAAAGGATTTCTAATACCATTATTTTCTCAAGCCTCACAAAACAATCCCCTTGTCCCAGCAACTTGATGACTTCCCTTCAAATTTTACAGTCAAAGTAGAAGAAATTTTATCATTTCCCCACCAACAAAGTTTAAAACCGTCCTGCATTACCCATATTGCCACCATTCATCCTGTTTCAACAAAAGATATGGCCAGGCATCTTTCCACAGCCAGCCTCTCCCCTTCTGTTCTGAATTAAATTTCCTCTCACATTTCGCAGGCATATACAATGCCAATCATTCATCTCTTTCCTGTGTGATGCCTCTTCCTTCCTATGTATCATTTCTGTGAGGAAACAGGCATGTTCGACTGTCTTTTATATTAAAATCACATAACCAAAAAACCCTGATGTTGCCTCTTTCCACCCTATTCCTTAGCTGCCATTCACAGCTAAATCCACAGCTGTGCCACCCTGGCATCCCATCTCATCAGATCTCAGAAGCAGGGGAGGTCCTGGTTAGTACTTGGATGGGAGACTGCTTTGGAACACCAGATGCTGTAGCTTGGGAGAAGGACCCAGCACCCCACTCTCAAAACAATCACCATGGAAAACCCTGTAAATAGCAGAGAAGCACTGACAATAGTGCTGGGCATGGCACAGTGTGGGGTAGTGTTACATCTGCTGTACGTAATGTAGCTATGAGTCGGACCCAACTCAAGGGCACCTACCAACATTCAAAGCTAAGCCACTCACAAATGTCTGCTTCCTCACTTCCACCTCATTAATTCAAGCCATTGTGATCCGGCTTCTCACCCCATGGGTATAGTAATGTTGGAATTGTCAAGGTCACTAGGGAGTTTTATGTTGCTAGATCTAATGGACTCTCCATTCATCTACTCCCCTTTCAGCATCATTTAATACAATTGACTATTCTCTCTTAAAATTATATCACTTCTTCCCTTCAGAAATACCAAGTTCTTTTCTTTAGTTTATTAATATTTTAGTTGTACATGTTAGTAGGGAACAGAGTAATATGTCAATTGATATTTTCATTATGAAACTCTCAAATCAGTATTCCTAATGCTTCCATCCCCTTAAATAGAACAAAATAAACAGGAAAAAAGTTAAAAAAAAAAAAAAAAAAAAAAAAAAAAAAAAAAAAAAAAAAAAAAAAAAAAAAAAAAAAAAAAAAAAAAAAAAAAAAAAAAAAAAACAAGGAAAAGAATTTTGATTAACATGAAATGACCGTGCATGCCACCTCGAGCTATCCTCTTCACTTTCAGCAAGCAATCCTGATGCCTCATTCTTCCTCATAAAGTCCAGCTTCTCTGATTATTTGCTCAGCATATAAATTGAAGAGATATGGTAAAAGTATACAGTTCTGAAGCACACCTTTCTCAACTTTAAACCAAGCAATATTTCCTGGTTCTATTTGAACAACTGCCTCCTGGTTCACATACAGATTCTTCATGAGTACAATTAGGTGCTCTGGTGTTCCAATTTTCCAAAGTGTTATCCATAATTTATTATGATCCACACAGTTAAATGCCTTTGCATAGTCAATAAAACATAGATAGACATCTTTTTGATATTCTCTGCTTTCAGCTAATATCCACCTGACATCAGAAATGCTATCCCTGGTTCCCTGCCCTCTTCTGAATCGCTCTTGATTGTCCAGTAATTCCCTATCTATATACTGCTGCAGTCGCTTTTGAATGATCTTTAGTAAAATTTTGCTTGTGTGTGATATTAATGTTATTGTCCAATAGTTTCCACATTCAATTGGACCCCATATTTTGAGAATAGGCACAAATATGGATCTCTTCCAGTCAGTTAACCAGGTTTCCAAACAATTTGACAGATTTCCAAATCTGTTGGCAAAACATGTTAACACCTCCAGTGCTGCATCTGTTTGTTGAAACATCTCTATTGGTATCCCATCAATTACCAGAGCCATGTGTTTTGCCAGTTCTTTCAAGGTGGCTTCCATTTCATCCTTCAATACCATTGTTTCCTCTTCATATGCAACCTCCTGAAATGGTTGGTCATTTACCAATTCTTTTTTGTATAACAACTCTGTATTCCTTCCTTCTTCTTTTGATGTTTCCTGCTTCATTTAATATTTTCCCTGTAGAATCTTTCACTATTGCCACTCAAGGCTGGAATTTTTTCTTCACTTCCTTAAGCTTGAGAAACACAGAGTGTGTTCTTCCCTTTTGGTTTTCTGCCTCCAGCTCCTTGCACATGTCATTATAAAATTTGTTTTTGTCTTCTCGAGCTACCTTTGGAAATCTTCTGTTTAGTTCCTTAACTTCATCATGTCTTCCTTTTAATTTAGCTGCTCAACATTCAAGGGCAAGTTCCAGTGTCTCTTTTGACATGTAATTTGGTCTTTTCTTTTTCTTTTTTTTTTTCCTTGTCTTTTTAATAACCTTTTGCTTTCTTCTCGAATGATATCTTTGATGTCATGTCACAACTCGTCTGGTCTTTGAACATCTGTGTCTAATGCATTAAATCTATACTTGAGGTGGTCTCTGAACTCAGGTGGGATAGTATTTCTCTAAGAAGCTTCTGAAATGCTACCTTTGTGGTCACAAATTGCTTAAACTTGTGAATACCATGTAAAGTCTTAATCTATCCATCTATATTAAAAGATAACTTTGCTGGGTATAGTAATCTTGATTGGCAGTTATTTGTTTTCAGGACTTAAAGAATGTTTGACCATTCTTTCCTTGCCTTTAGGGTTGATGTTGGGAAGACAGCTGTTATTCTGATGGGTTTGCCTTTGTAAGTGACTTGGGGTTCCTCTCTTGTAACCATTAAAATAGTTTCTTTGCTCTGTAGATTTAGCATTCCAACTATAATATGTCATGGAGAAGATCTGCTCTAGTCTACTCTATTTGATATTCTGGATATCTCCATAGTGTGGATGTATATTTCTTCCTTTAGATTTAGAGAGTTTTCAGCTATTATTTCACTGATTAAATTTTGTATGCCCCTAGTGTTGGTTTAGGCTTTGGGGCTTAGCTCAGTTGGTAGCGTGCTGCTCTGCACTCTCTGAGGCCCTGAGTTTGATTTCCCAGCACAGCAAAGATAGAAGAAAAATATGCAATTCACTCCTGAAGCAACCCTGAAACAATCAGGCATCGAAAACCCTATGAATAGCAAAGAAGTACTGACATAGTGCTGGTAATGGCACAGTGCAGGGATTGTTTTGTTCTGATGTACATAGGGAGTCTGACCTGACTCAACAGTACCTAAAAGCAACAAGTATTGGTTTCATCTCCTTCTTGAACCCCCTGTATTCTTAGGCTATGTCTCTTCATTTTATCAAAGACCTCTTAAAAAGTATTGGTCATATTTCTCCATTTTTTCTCTTTCTTGGTATCTGAATGGGTTAGCCTTACAACTCTTTCCTCAGTTTCTGAATGTCTGTTTTCTGCTTCATCCAATCTGGATGCATTAGATTCTACTGTCACTTTAACATGACTGAATGTGTTTTATAGTTCCAGAATTTCTGTTTGGTTTCTCTTGGGATTTTGATTACGTTGTTCAATTTTTCTTCTAAGTTAGATATTTTTCAGTCTAGTGTTTCAATTGCCTTCATCTGATTGTGGTATCTTTGAGGTCTCTTAACATACATTTAAGCAGACTTATAAATTCTTTTTCTGGCATTTCTAGCATTTAGATTTCTTTAATTTCATTTATTGAAGGATTGTGGTCATTAGGAGTATCCTCTTCAGCTTGCTTTCTCATTTTTATGTGTATTTTGGGATTGAGTTTTGACCATTCCTTAGTCTGATTATCACTGCCTTATTTGTTTGGGGTTATTCTTGGTTTAATGACTTCTTTTGAGACTTTGGCCTCTAGTCCCACTCAGAACATAGAAAGTGTTCTGCTATAGTAATATAGCATTTGATGTCACTTTTATAATCATGGTTAATCTGGTTTGAGGCCTGGTGTTCTTTAAGGAGGTAGCTATGGGGAGCAGTTGTTAAGGATAGTGATTAGTAGGGTTGGGGGTAAATATTGAATATAGTATAGGTATTGATGGCAGAAAGATGAAGGTCTGATAGGCAGGTGGGAAGCAAGGGCAAGAATAGGGTCAGTTAGGGGATAAGGAAGAAGATCAAGCAGTGGAGGGAGTATTGCAGTATGAGAAAAAAGTCAGCAAAATTTCAAATCTGCCTGTTCCTTGTATGATGCACACACACACACACACACACACACACACACACACACACACACACACACTCCAGGAGGTATTGCAAATATAAGGATGTGAAATGTCCTCTTTTGGTTTTGATGAATGAATTTGGGAAGTATTAACTGGGATGACCTAGGAAAAATAGTGGTTAAAACTTATGACTAGTGAGAGAGGTGAAGAAAAGTCTAAGGAAGTAGAGAAAAAGAGAAAATGATGTGGAGGAAAGCAAAAATGTGAACAAAGGAAAAAATCAACTTAGCACAGAAATAGAACAGTAGTAACCAAGAGATCAAAAACCAGAAAACTACAGACATCCAAAAGAAAGAAAGAAAGAAGAAAGAAAGAAAGAAAGAAAGAAAGAAAGAAAGAAGAAGAAGAGAGAAAAATCCTAATTCAAAAATAGATAAAGTCATACAGATTAATTCAGTCTGTGTGTTAATCACCCAGTTCCTTGTCCATCCTGCCTGTGCTCTGGATGTTGCCGAAGAGCTGGCCCAGTCCTTGCTTCCTACCACAGTTCCAGATTGGTTCTCAGAGTAGACGCATGCCCTCTGAGTCTCTCTACACACCTGTGGGACGCTGCTGTTCTGATTCAGGGTCTGCCAGGATCCCCATCAGGACCACAGGTGCTGTGCCATTGGGGGCCGGATGCTGCATGCTGCCAAAACTCTTGCAATAGTTCTTTCTCTCTGGGGTGGTCACAGCTGGGTCTGTGTTGTCTGCTGCCCATACTGTGAGTGAGCGACCTGGGAAACCATGCATCTGGCAGGTGCAGGGCTGTGACCCACTCCTTCAGATGGATGAGGAGCCCACCCAGATGTTTGTCTGCTGCTTGTAGGATAGTCCAGTTTCAGTTGATCCCTAGCATTTCACTTCCTTGAGCCCACTAAGCCTCTCCAGCAGTTCATCCAAGCTTGTGTGCATTCAAGTCTCACTGCCCAGCACAGGCAAGGTCAGTTCCCCAGGCTTACTCATTCAGGGCCTGATGCACAGTGCGCTAGTGGAAGGTGGGCCTCCTGGGGTTTCCCCATTCCCCTTACATGCACAGTAGGCACCAACTTCTCAGGGTAGCCTGCAGCTCTCCTCAAGGTTTATTTATTTAAATGGATGGTGCTCCAATTCCCCAACATACCCTATGGCCACCACTCCTGGGCAGGCCACTCGGGCATTCTCTGTTGCTGGGACACACACAGTGGCTGCTGACTTCTCAGGGCTGCAAGCAGGCAGTTTGCCTCACAGTTTGTCTATATAAATGGGTGATAGCAACCAGGACTGTTGTGGGGAGGGGAAAAAGATAGTCTCTTTGTCTCTCAGAGTGTGCTTCCCCAGCATGCCCACTCCCCCTTAGCCCTGTGGCTGCATGTGTCCCTAAAGCCCCTATTCATTGGTCAGACTACATTTGTTGCCAGTCTGCTCAGCAGTGCAAGAGGTTCCCAAATACCTGCACTGGTGCAGTCTGCTGCCACCTCTGATGGTGTTCCTTGCAAATCCTCAGTCTCCTCCTCCTCCTCCTCCTCCTCCTCCTCCTCCTCCTCCTCTTCTTCTTCTTCTTCTTCTTCTTCTTCTTCTTCTTCTTCTTCTCTTCTTCTTCACAATTGATACTCTTTTCCCAACTCACAACTATTTTTGTTTCTCTTATCTCTCTTTTCCTTTTTGCTATTTCTCTCTGTTTGCTATAAAATCTACACATCACTATTTTTGCTCTGTTGTTTCACACAGGCTTTGGGGAGAGTAAAAGAGAGGTGATATCAACCTGTCATCTTGACCTATGTCCCAGAAATACCATGGTCTTATTTTCCCCCTACTGCAACATCTTTTTTCTTTCTGTAATATCTAACCACTAAAGATAAGAAGGGCTGGGATTTAGCTCTGTTGGTAGAGTGCTGCACTGCAGTCTCTGAGGTCCCGAGTTCAATTCCCAGCACCGCAAAAATGGGAGAAAGGCCTGGCAATCCACTCCCAAGGCAATCCCGAAACCGTCAGCCATTGAAAACCCTATGAGGGTTGTTATGAGTAGGATACCGACTCGACGGCACCTAACAACAACAACAACAACAACAACAAAGATAAGAATGGGCTGGGATTTAGCTCAGTTGGTAGAGCACTGTTCTGCAGTCTCTGAGGTCACAAGTTTGATTCCCAGCACCGCAAAATGGGAGAAGGATGTGGCAACCCACTCCTAAGGCAATCCCAAAACATTCAGCCATTGAAAACCCTATGAGGGTCGCTATGAGTTGGACTCCACTCGATGGCACCTAACAACAACAAGAACAAAGAAAAGAATATCTCAGGGCTTTCCTTCTATTCTTATCTATCTATACAATATCCAAGATCCATTTACCCAACCTCAAGGTTCTAATTACCATATATAAATTAAGGTAGTGCATCTCAAACTCATACTAAGGCCAGAACTATGCTGTAAACTCTGGACTCATATCCAGGAGCATGTGTGAAATCCCCACATAGATATCTCAGATATGATCCAATTCTAATAATTCTATAATGGAACCCTAACTACATCCTCCCATGACAATCATGTCTTCAAGATTTCTCCATCAAATGATTGACATCATCATCATCCCAGTATCTCAGGTCAAGAAAATGTAATGGCTGTCCTTAATTGCTTCTCTTTACTTGGCTCTTAGTTTCTATGCATCAGTAAGTTCTATAGATTCTCTCTCTTAAGCATCCTTGCCATTCATATCACTGATAGATTATCAGGAGAGAGCTTTCACCATGTCAATTCAATCATTTAAAAGCTGCTTTGATTTGCCAGTTAAAGATAATTGAGAAATGGCTCATTTTATTGGACTTCCAACTCCAAGAAACCCATTGGGGAAAAAAACAAAAGAATTCCAAGAAAAAAATCTGCATTTTCTATTACATTGTACTACTGAAGTATGCTTGCTATACTGGGACATGGAGACCAAAACAAGGTAGGACATTAAGAATAGGCACATATAGGGTTAAGTCTTGAGAAATATTGACTGAAAAAAATTCTGTACTGAATTAGCAACAAGATCTAGAGGAATGAGTAGGTCAAACAAAGTGACAAGGACTGTAAACAGAGCCATGAGGAACAGAATGCATTACTATGTTGCTATCCCATGTTTTTGGTCGACTTCCTAAACTGTGTATGAATGGATAAAATGGGGTAAGGTAGGAGGAGAGGCAGTTATTATAAACCTTAAGATCTCAGTATCAAAAGGAGCAAAGCAAGTAAACTGGAAAAAGGACACCCTTTTCAATAAATAGTGCTGCAAAACATGGTCATCCGCAGGCAGAAAAATGAAAACTGATCCATATCACTCAATAGAAATGACAGTTATCTCAAAATAGATAAAAGACCTCAACATAAAACCAGAAACTTTAAAACTTATAGAAGACAAGATAGGCAATACACTCCATCATATAGGCATACAAAAGTATTTACTTAATAGGACTCCAATTGCTCAAGAAATTGCAACAAGAATAGATAAATGGGATTAAATTAAATTGAAAAGCTTCTGCACAGCAAAAGAAACAATTAACAGAGTCAAGGAAACCCCCACAGAATGGGAAAAAATCTTCGTATTTTATATATCAGACAAAGGTATAATTACTAGAATTTATAAAGAACTCAAGAAAAAAACTCCCTCAAAAAACAAATAACCCAATACACAAATGGGCAAAGGAATTGAGCAGACAGTTCTCAAATGAAGAGGTCTGTATAGCCATGAAACACATGAAAAAATACTCAATATCCCTGGCCATTAGGGAAATGCAAATTAAAACAACTCTGAGATTTCATCTTACACCAGTAAGAATGGCCAAGATCAATGAAATAAATAACAACAAATGCTGGCGAGGTTGCAGGGAAAAGGGAACTCTTACATTGTTGGTGGGGCTGTAAATTAGTCCAATCACTGTGAAAATCAATATGGAGGTATCTTAAAAAACTGAAAATAAATCTACCACATGACCCAGCTATAACACTATTAGGAATTTACCCAAAGGGAGATGTGTCATCATACTACAGAGACACCTGCATCTCCATGTTCAATGCAACACTTTTCACAATAGCAAGGATATGGAATCCACCAAAGTGCCCTTCAACAGAAGAATGGATAAAAAAAATCTATGGTATATATGCATAATGGAATACTACTCAGCAATCCAAAAAAATGAAGGACATTCACAGCAAAATGGATGGAATTAGAGAAAATTATTTTAAGTGAACAAACACAAGCTCAGAAAGAGAAACACCACATGTTCTCACTCATATGAGGGAGCTGATTCAAAATTATAAGAAAGAAAAATCCTATTCAAAGGTCGGATCATAATAAAAGGGGGGAAGATAAGAATGATGTCAATATAAATGGACTAGAAATCGCATGTAATTGTTCTAACAAGATAAAAACAAAGACCACTACAGGAAAAGTTTCTATCTTAAACAGAACTGGAACCCAAGGACATATAGAAAAAAACTACTAAGTAAAAGATAGAGAAGACTTAGATGGGAAACTTAGATGGGAAGGGTGGGAGGGGGGAAGCATGAGGGAGGGTAAGGGGTAACCTATATGAATAATGTTTATCCAAATGCATATATGGAAATGTCACAATGAAAAGTATGTCAAAATGAAACACATTAAGATATACATTAAAAATTTCTAATAAAAAAAAGAAAAATTCCTATACAAAGGTCAGATCATAATAAAAGAAAAAATAGCTAAGAATGGTGTTATTACAGGTGGTCTAGAAAATACATGTAATAGTTCTGACAAGGTAAAAAGAAAGTACACTACAGGAAAAGTTTCTATCTTAGAACTGGAACCCAAGGATATATAGAAAAATATTACCATAAAAAGACAAGTAAATGGTAGAGAAGCCTTTGATGGGGGAGTGGGATGGGGAGAAGCATACAAGAGGGTAAGGGGGGACCTATATGAATAATGTATAACCAAATGCATATATGGAAATGTCACAATGAAAAGCATGTCAGAATGAATCACATTAAGGTATACATTAAAAATTTCTAATAAAAAAAATCTCAGTATCAGAGCTATGGCATAAATAGCACTAATATGTCATAAAGACTGCTAGGACGCTGAAGGTGTCCAGAGGCAGAAGAAATAATAAGTTTTCTGAGAAACCTAGATCAAATCTACAATGTTCTAGTCCATGCCACTTGTACCTCTACCCAATTATCCAACTGTATAATTCAAACCCTTAAGATTCATTAAAAGCAAAATGAAAAAATTTAAATACACATAGTCAAAAAAGTAGGGAGATATCTTATTCTGTTTGGGCTGCTATAACAAAATATCTTAGACTCGATACTTTATGAACAACAGAACCTTATTTTTCACCATTCTTGAAGCTAGGAAGTCCAAGATCGAAATACCAATAGGTTAACTGTGTAATAGGAAATCCTTCCTCATGAGTGGTGACTACTTGCTTTGTCTTCCCACAACAAAAGGAGAAAACAAGATTGTTCTTTCCTCTTTCCTAAAAGCATTAAAACCATTCATGAGGGCTCCACCTTCATGATCTAATCACTTCCTAAAAACCTTACCTCTTAACATTATTAACATTAGGAATTAGGTTCCAACATGTGAATTTTGGAGGGATACAAACATACAGATCATGGCAGACAAGTAAATAAACATTACAAGAATAAATACCCCACAGATCAGGAGTTTAGGCAAATGATTTTCCATAGTCTCAAATCAATTTCAGACAACCCTATTTGTCCCTAAATGTATAGTTCACAGAAGAGACAAATAGATCAGCAAAAAGATGTTAAGACAGCAGACGAGAAAAAGTGACCTGAGTAAGTATATAAATTAAAAGAAAAATACATAAAGAATAAAAGCATATTAAAAATGACTAGAAATAGATACAGTAATGTGACATGATAACAATACTATGTTGTATATTTGAAACTTTCTACAATGTCAGTATTAGGTGTTCACATCACAAAATGAAAACTATAGAGTAAAATTGCTTAAATCACCCTCAGTTCATATTGAGAGTCTAGATAAATTTATAAATAAAAAGAAACAAATATATAGGAATGATTGTGGTGCAGATGAGAGATTAAAGGCTACACAAAGAGATCTATCACATGTACATATAGCTAGTACCCATGAAGTAGAATTTATGATAAATAGAGCTAGAAAAACCATGCAAAGACAAAAAATTTTAAGTTTTTGAATTATAGAAAAATTTTAACCTAAATACTTAAAGATTACTCTATTTCCCATATAGGGGCTGGGATTTAGCTCAGTTGGTAGAGTGCTGCGCTGCAGTCTCTGAGGTCCCGAGTTCAATTCCCAGCACCGCAAAAATGGGAGAAGAACCTGGCAACCCACTCCCAAGGCAATCCCAAAATAGCCAGCCATTGAAAACCCTATGAGGGTTGCTATGAGTCAGATACCGACTCAACGGCACCTAACAACAATTTCCCAGATACCTCAGGAAAACTTGTTTAAACAGTGATAGACACTAAGATGTAACATGATTGTGAACTTAAGTTAAGAAAAAAATTTACTTAGGAAATAAGTATGCTGTCATCCCAACACGAAAGGAAGCCAAGTACAGAGGGAAAAGTCAGGTTGTTTCAGACTCCCCATGCCAAAGCCAAGGAAGACATGTTGACAGGATTGCAATAGAATAAAGTGTCTCCCAGTTGTTTAACCTGGCCCAGCTGTGTGGTGTGGTCTGAATGCGAAGTACCCCCTATATGGTTCATATGTCACCAGCTGGTGGATCCAGTCGTTGAGAGGTAATTGGATGATGAGGACCCTGAACTTATCAATGGATGAATCTGATGGTCTTATTGGGAGGTGGTAGAATTAGGAAATGAGGCCTGGCTGGAGGAAGTAGGTCACTGGGAGTGTGCCTTTGAAGGTTATGTCCTGACCCCATATTCTTCCTCCCTCAAGTCTCTCTCCGCTTCCTGGCCACCGTGAGGTGAGCAATTCTGCTCTTCCACATGTTCCCCACCATGACGTGCTGCCTCACCGTGGTCCAGGAACAACACTGCAAAGGGTCTACGGACTCAAGCCTCTGAAACTGGGAACCACAATAAATCTTTCTTCCTTTTAAATTGTTTCTCTCAGGTGTTTGTCATGGTGATGAAAAACTAACATTCTATAAGTATAACTGCAACAGACACATTACTAAACATACAAGACTTGAGCATACCTGTGATCCTCAGGAGAATAAACAAATACCCTAAAACTAAATCCCTCTAAACAAGTGTTAAATCAAAACGCAGGGATAAAGAATGCATGGGAACAAGATTCACATCAGATTTTTCATTGACAGGGTTAATCCAAGAAGACAAAGAAGTCAGAGCTTACTGTTCTCAGGAGGAACAACTCCAAACCAGGACACTGCTGTCCAAGTAAATGATCATGTCTATGAAGGCAAAATTTCAACAGTTTAATAAAAGTTAGGACTTGATTTATTACTAATAGTCTTCCTTTGAAGGAATTATTTTATAGTGTATTTTGGCAAAAAGAAAAAACAAGAGAATTCAAGAGAAGGAATTGGAATGTAAGAAACAATGCCAAATAAAAAAGCAGTAAAATGTATTGTTAGTATTCCTACTTGTGTTAGGAGAATTAACACTAATTTTAAAGCTGTTAGTAAAATATAAGTAGAAATATGTGTATCAGATTTTACTAGCTAATGTGTTATGAACCGCCTCAAACATTTTAGTATCTTATAAAAACAACAGTATTTTTCTTACTCTGTTTCATGTTGTCAACAGACTCACTCTATGTTAGATTTTTATAGAAAAATCTTAAAAATATAATGTTAAGTGGGTGAAAAGCAAGAATATAGAGAAATATGTATAAGGAAGTAAAAATAAAAGTGCTATCCTCCAAATTCAGTTTGTAGCTTATTGGTACCAGTTGATGATGAAGTACAGAGATTTGACATTATTCAGAAAGCTTTATTTGACATTATCACAAACTTTGTACTATATTTTACAAAATTATTGGTTGACATCTTGTTGGAAATTCTATTTTAAACTAGTCCTTCACTACAGACAGGGACTACTACTACAGACAGATTGAAAAGAGCTGATATATGATATTCAATGAAAGTTAAGAGATGCACACATATGTTAGGTGCCATCAAGTTGGGTCCAACTCATAGCAACCCTATGTACAGCAGATGAAACTGTGCCATGCCCAGCACTATATCAGTGTTTCTCTGCTATTCATAGGATTTTCAATGGCTGATTTTTTGGGGAGTGGGCAGCCAGGTCCTTCTCCCAAGTCTACAGCACACAGTATTCTCAGGCAGTCTCCCACCCAAGTACTAACCAGGCCTGACCCTGCTTAGCTTTGGGGGTCTGATAAGATCAGACACCATTTATACATATATAATATTTATAGGAATATTTTGTAAGAACTTAATAAATAGTGCTTGCTTCCTTCTTCCTATTCCTCACCCTACCCTTTATCCTCCAGAAATGGGAAGTTATTCTTTGAATTCCTCACTTTTGGGTTCTTATTTATGTGTGTGTGTGTCTGTGTGCTTATGTTTCTGTATGTCTGTCACTATAGTTGCTGTTGCTGTTGTTGTGTAGGAGATGTGAAGGCAAGAATTTGTTAACAACCTCTGTGGGTTTCAAGGCTGAAGTGGAAATTTCACACTGACCAACCCTGCAGAAAAATCCGCACAAAGTCCCTTTTTAAAACACAGGGATATTAAGAGAAGGAACTGACGCTGTCCAAGGAGGGAAAAGCTGGATCTTATACAGGTCTGAGGAGGGGCAAAGTTTCAGCCCCAGTTATAGCAGCCCTTTCTCACTGGGAGGTGGAGAGATGAAGGTACCAAAGTCAGTTCCCGTGGCTTACAACAGACTCGAGGCAGCAGTGTCTCTGATAGAGACAGATGCGTGAGCCTGCGTGGGCTGCAAATTATGAACCTTGGTCTTGTGCACCCCAGGAACGTTCTCGTGGTGAAAGCTAAAACATGGCCTCCACTTAGTCTCTGTGCCAGAACATGTGGTAAGCCAAGGCCTGGAATAACATAAATTGCCAGGGCATCATGGTCAGTAGAGACAGACCATTCTTCTTAGCCTTTTTCATTAGCTGAGTAAACCTGGTGACTTCTTTCTGAATAGTGGATACTAGATACATAGCCAAGCACAGCAGTAGATGTTAGAGATTTAATTTTGTTTATACAAATATAAAATGTGACATTTCTCACACAGCCAGTGTCATGGAATGATTGGATTGACTTCCTATTTGTCAGGTATAATGCTCAGAAAATTAAATTGTTTAAGTTCTCAAGTCCTATGAGAAAATCATTATCATCATCTCTATTTCCCAAATAAGCAAACTGATGCTAACAGAGATTTGTCCAAAAATTTTACACTAGATTCAAGAAAAACTAGCATAACTTTGTCAAATCTATTATTAACTTCTGGGGAATTGGTGTGGTAGAGTGGAAGAAAATGGGATTTCAGAGTCAGAAAATGGGTTTGTGATATTAAATCCTGCTGTTACTACTAAATATCTAGTACATAGTAAATATCTAAAGCACTGATTACTAATCTCCCTTTCATTCCTCCTTTTTGGTGATGCATAAGCCTAGAAAGGGAAGAGCAAAAATATACCCATTTGGAAGTCATGGTCAAAATTCACATATATATTTTCCATAACATATAATGCAAATGGGATTTGGAAATGAGCAGAAAAGGTGTATAAAATATCAACTTCAGATTGCTCATTTGGGAAAATGATACTTTTATCTTACCTTCTATCAGCAAGCAACCCCCCAGTCAGTCTGCATTAACCCTTAATTAACAAAGATTGTCAAAGCTTGTAGCTTATGGAAGGTGTGTATCTAGTGGCCACGGGTACTTTCTCATGGTTCAGAAACAATGAAAGCCAATGGAAATAGCATCAACTTTGGAGTTACACAAAACAAAACCACAATCCTGCTTCTTGACTTACTAGCCCTGTAACTCTGCAAAAATATTATTCACCCTTTTTCAGTTGCTTCATTGTATCTTTGCAGAATTACAAGAGAGTAAAGTGGAATAAAACACATGAAACTCAGGACAATGAAAAATTCAATAGTACAATAAGTGGATAGTATTTTTTTAGCTTAATTTTCATTTGTCAGATCAAGGTGATGCCTTCTGTTAGCTCAAAAGAGAAAAATATACTTTTAAAGGGCTATTGATATGGAGAAAGATTTCTTAATTAATTAATATAGCAGTTTTCTTATGAATAACCCATTGTATTAGGTGATTAAGATTTTTATTCCTTCCAGGTAACTTTGTGTGCTTCAGTTCAATATTTTCAGGGCATTGACTGGTCCTAAACAATTTTGTAGAGATTGAAAATAGCTAGAAGTCACCTCTGCTCTCAAGAGGATTTCTGAGTAATAAGGAATTCAGTCCAATAATAAATTCCATAAGGACACACAGAACTTACTTACCTTTGTAACTCTTGTGGCACCTGAACTCTGCTTATTTTTAATGCAGTGTTGCTGAATTTAACTGAATTTCTGTGGAAGCCTCATTTCCCATAGCTTTAGTCCAAATTTCTCCTTTGATATCACAGTTCTTCATAGTTTTATGTATTCTATGCAGAAATGTCTGGAATAGTTCCAGAGTTCCTATTTTCCCTGGGTTAGTTTATGCTATTTTTATAATTTAAACATGCCATCCATATCTCTACAAATCCTATCACATAAAATCCTTTTGTATTCTAGAGAATCCAGCTCTGCTTAAACTAAATATTAAAAGACAAAAAGGTAAGCTTAGAAACAGGAGGAGATAGAAAAGGGGGAACAGAATTATAATAAGCAGATACAGAAAACATGTTCTTGGAAGAATTATCAGCCAAGAAATAATTATTATGCATTAACAGCCGACAGCTAGCATTAGTCCAAGGAAGCTGTCTATATTCGCTAAGTACTTCAGACAATGTGGTATTCATTTATAATTCTTGACAGCTCTTTAGATAAAGTGTGTATAATAATTTTGCAGCAACCCATTGTCTGACTGAATGTGCTTTAATTTTAGCTATAATATGTTTGAAATAGTTTTCCCAAGTTATAAACATACTTCCCTTCAAATATATGATCTACATTTAATGGATCATTAAAAAGATTAAAATGAGTCAGAAAGTTCCTCCTTTCCTTCTTTGGTATTTCTTTGTCCTGTGTATGCATCTCTGAACCATGTTTCTTGGTTTGATCAATTGAATCTATGTAATTATTTTGAAAAATACATTCAGACCTCAGGAAGAAATGTCTACCATTATCCTGCCCAAGCTGAAGCTGTGTGAATGTGTCAAGAAATTCTGATGAGGAAACGCTGCCGACTTGGACTAACAATTAGAGGAAATTACCAATGAAAGGACCCTTGTAGACAATACAAGAGGGGCCTATCACATACATGCTACACTAAATTATCAAGGTTTTTCAAAGAATACACATACAGGTAAAATTGGTTTGGGGGTCTTTTATGAGATAACCTAACCAGTATACTCAGGGCAGATTTTCCAGAGTGGCCTCTTTAGTAGATGCCAGAGGTCAGTTTACTCCACCCCCCAAAATGTGAAAACAACCTTGCTCATCCCAGGATGCCTTTAGTTTTTTTTTTTCTTTTCCCCACCCACTTTCTTATAAATCCTATTCTTTGATGATGGTATAATAATTATCTCCTTTACATGTGAGTAACATATTTTGCTTGCATCTAGCTAGCTAAAATATGTGAGTTATTCTTCCAAGTCCAAATACAAGTAGGTCTGTTGTAACAGCAAAGCTAGAGAGCTTTCTCAGAAGCCACAAAATAGTAATTCGGAATCATATAATAACAAAAAACTGGACTGCTTCAAACAGCGGAGCAAATTAATAGGATTCATCATCTCACTTTCCGCTTATTTGTGGCCTTTTGGCTGAAAGTCAACTCCACCAGAAAGCAGAGTGAAAACTAGCGGTGAGACAGAAGAAGGCCATCATAAGAGGACATCCAGTGGGAGAGTGTGGTTTTCTTATAGTTCAACTAAGTATTCAGATTCAGAAACTATCGCTGGCTCTGCATGGCCTTACCCAACTGCAAAGGACCTAGGCAGGTGATGTGGCATGACAACGTGGGCTACAACATCAGGCTGCCTCAGGTGGAGGCCCTGCAGTGGCTTGGGCTGCCGTCCACAGGGCTGTACAGCACCTGTGCTCTTTGCTCCCTCACCTCTCTTCTGTAAAACAGAAGTTACACTGAACACTTGTCAAAAACGGAAAGGAAGACATTCTTCAAGACTACTGCATTAATGAAAAAGATTGAATTCAATTCCTCTGAAACAATAAGTGGGAAGATTTTTAAATGCCAAAGTGAGCTTAGGAAAAGTGCCAGAGGACTGTGGTGAGGAGATTGGTCAGCAAGATTAGGCCATCTGTTTGCTAATTGCTCCTTGTCAGAGTTAGGCTCCTACCTTCCATCCAGAAACTCAGAGACAAGCAGCCTACTCTTCTTGATTATTACATTGCAAAGGGATGGCTCTCAGGACCTTAAAAGATATTCCTGGGTTGTAGACAATGTATATCTCAAAGTAGTGGTGCAAGTTTTTTGAAGTAAATGGTCTAAGAAAAGGGAAGCCAAGGCCTAATAGTTAGAACTCTGTCTAAAGTTTAGTAGAGCTGAGAGGAAGGAGGGATGATACGGCTGTCTTGGGCACCCCTAGATAAGTTCAAGGGCTAGGATTTAGCTCAGTTGGTAGAGTGCCGCTCTGCGGTCTCTGAGGTCCCAAGTTCGATTCCCAGCACTGCAAAAATGGGAGAAGGACCTGGCAATCTACTCCCAAGGCAATTCTGAAACAATCAGCCATTGAAAACCCTATAAGGGTCACTATGAGTCGGACACGACTTGACGGCACCTAACAACAACAACAGATAAGTTCAAGGATCAAGGGAATGTACATAGGAGGGTGCATGAGTCTTGAATATTTCCTGCCCCACAGAAAAATGCATTTCTAGAAACAGCTCCATAGGTCTCACTAGGAACATGACTAACCAAAATAATTAAAATTTTCAGGAGGCTTAGAGTTATAGTTTCTGTCACATCTTTATAATTCATCCAGTTCAGAAGCAATATACCAGCCAATGGTCATTCATACCACACACACAAAAAAATGCTTCCTAATAACAAAATTGGTATTTTACCTTTGTAGAGTTGCCAGGGGTGTCAAAAATAGAGATTTACATGGAAGTCAAATTCCCATGAAGAATGTTTTATCATCCTTCACTCTTAATAGATATGATGAAAATGCATTGTACCTCTTTTTGCTTTCCCCCCAAAACCCTCTTTGATCTTCCAAAAACATACACATGAATCAAAACACACACACACACATACCTCTGCATCCTTTCTTCCACCACCCAAAATTGACTAAACATCCTTATTAGTGAAAACTTTCTTCAGTTTCACTATTTTGCAATTCCACTAAGTTAAGGAGTGTACGAAACATTACTCATTGTGAACACACACTTAGTTTTCTTGGTGTTCTGATTTTCTATTTCTTTCTTTTTTTCTAATTCATTTCTCCCATTATAGAAAACAGTCCTGTATGGGCATACATAGTTGTGCATCAAATGGATAAATCCAATCCAATTATTGCTCAAAATGCTCAGGCCCTCTTCTGTGCACAAAGTAAATGCATGTCTATCTATGGTGGAGGTTGATGGTCAAAGCACATTGACTTAATTTTCTTCCAAAATAATTTGACAAAATTGTTGTAAAAGGTATATACCTGGGCAATAACAATGAAAAAGAGAAAAAAAAGATTGAAACATGTTAAAAATAATGATTAATATAATTGCTATAAATGTAACTCATTTAATTCTGAGTTCCTAGAAGATAAGAAAAGGTTAAATTCAGTATTACCAATGGACATTAAGAGAAGAAAAGAAAACCGTTTTTCTCTGAAAAAAACAAAGTTTCACTTTTATTTGCTTTGGGGGGATTTTTTGTTAATAAAAAAATTCAATGTCTTTCTAGTTTTCCATTGAGAATGCTGGTACAAAAATTAACTGTTACCACGCATTTTCTAAAATGCCAACAGAAATAGAAATAGGTATTATTCAATTTATTCTTAAAAACAATTTCTAACAATATCTCAAGCAATATATGAAAATGTAAGTTAATAAAAGTGATTTAATAAAGGACTAAGAAAATATTGTTCTCATAGTCATGTCTAGAGCCTAGAATGGGACCAAGAGCATGAAGAAGAGC
This sequence comes from Pedetes capensis, assembly GCA_007922755.1. Classification (NCBI taxonomy): domain Eukaryota; kingdom Metazoa; phylum Chordata; class Mammalia; order Rodentia; family Pedetidae; genus Pedetes; species Pedetes capensis. The sequence goes on from VMDO01007853.1 coordinate 64,969, forward strand.
TGGACAGTATCATTGCTTCAGAGCCCATCCCTAAATGGGGTTTATCTCAGCCATGTGAAGAGTAAGTGATGCAATTCCACATGTGTCTCAGTCATGTGATGAGTTCAGGGTTAGTCACTGCTGCTTAAGAGATTTGTGTGTTCTCAAGACCAAAAGAGCAGGTGGTAGGGAGTCACACTGTTTAGCTGATGTTCTCCACAGGGGACCATCTGAGTGAAAGTACAGCCTGGTTCTGAAAAGTGTCAGACAGATGCTTTCTCACTCCTGCTTAGCATGCTCCAAATCACCTACTGTGTAAACCATCTCTGGCTGTGCCCTCACAGGACTGTTTTTCTTTTGGAAAAATCCTGTCTTGATTCAGCATTTGATCAACAAAGTGTTCAAATGAGCTACCAGAGGCCAGCCTCATAAACCATGTTGTTGTTTTGTTGTTGTTGTTGTTGTTGTTAGGTGCCGTCGAGCCGAGTCCGACTCATAGCGACCCTCATAGGGTTTTCAATGGCTGACTGTTTCGGGATTGCCTTGGGAGTGGATTGCCAGATCCTTCTCCCATTTTTGCGCTGCTGGGAATTGAACTCGGGACCTCAAAGACTGCAGCGCAGCGCTCTACCAATTGAGCTAAATCCCAGCCCTTGTTGTTGTTAGGTACCCTCAAGTGGGGTCCAAGTATAGTGACCCTCATAGGGTTTTCTTTCCTTTTTTTTTTTTTTTTTTTTTGCAGTACTGGGGGTTGAACCCAGGGCCTCATGCCTGCATGCTTTGCAAGTGCTGGACCACTGAGCTGCACCCCCAGCCCATTATTTCACTTTTTGAGACAGGGTCTTGCTAAATTATGCAGACTGCCCCTTGTCTTGAACTTGCGATCCTCCTGCCTCTGGGATTACAGGCATGCACCACTGCGCCTGGCTTCCTCATAGGGTTTTCAATGGCTGATTGTTTCGCGATTATTTCAAGATTGTTTCGGGATTGCTTCAGGAGCCAAGTCCTTCTCCCCATTTTTGTGGTGCTGGGGATGGAACCAGGTCCTCAGAAAGTGCAGAGCAGCATCCTACTAATTGGGCTAAACCCCAACTGCCTCATGGGTCATAAGAGATGTTTTGCTCAAGAAAAGTTTTGATGTTGGGAAACCATCAGCAATGACCCCATAGATGAAAGTGAATTTCAGGTGCTCACCTTTGGCACCTATCTCTAACCTCCATGACTTCTGGTAATTAATTATAAAAATATGCTCTCTGATCAGAAATCTAGATTCCTCATAAAATAGAGTTATTTAATATTGACATTTTAGATGTTAAAGAACACCTGCCACAGGGAAATGATGTTTGCTTATGGTTTTGTTATTGTTATTGTTTGTTTGCTTTTAATTCATGTTTTGGGAATCTTTCTGGCTATATTTGGATGACAAGGCCAATTATCTTCTCACTTCAATCCTGGCTTATATTGATAACAACATTGCCAATAGAAAGGAGTGTAGCTCTCCTATTCTGTATGGAGTGAGGGCCTAAGTCTAGTTCATCTAAAAGGAGAACCAAACAATAAAGTAATAAAGTAAAATTAAAGAGCCAGGGTAGGGCTGACAGGTTTTTTCCCTTGCCCTAATTATTGTGATGTTACTAAAATACTTTATTTTACAACATACAACAATAATCAAGGTCATTTGATAGAGTACTTGCTCTGTGCTCTCTGAGGCCCTGGGTTTTATCCTCAGTACCACAAAAATGGGAAAAAGACCTGGCAACCCACTCCTGAAACAATCCCGAAACAACCAGCTATTGAAAACCCTATGAATAGGACAGAAGCACTGACGTATGGCATAGGGTTTGGGAGTGTTTCATTCTATCCTACATAGAGGCGCTATCAGTCAGACTCAACTTGATGGCGCCTAACAACAACAAATAGTTAATATCAGCAGTGCCAAACTGAATGAAAAAAATTATCCTATTCTAGTTACATGAGCTACTCAACTGGAATTCAAAGAAATTGCTTTTAATTAAAAGATAGATCACAATTTCTCAGAAGGAAAGTTGATTTTATCTGGTGGACCCAGAAAATAAATCAAGGAATAATGTGTGAGGGGAAAAAAAGACGTAGATTAGTCACAGCTGATCTCCCCCTATGGTGAATTTAATTTATTAAAAAATGTAATTCTCAGAACCCCTTTGAAAATAGCTACTTCATCAACATACAGTCCTATGTTTTATTAACTTAGTCACCTAACTATAGAAAGATAATAAAAATTATTATCTCAGGTAAAACTGAGAAAAACACATACAGAATTTAAGAGGCTTGCCTGTACAAAATAAGAGGCATTTTCACTTTCATTTTTGCCAATGTCTCCATCAGTTCTATCTGTTTAATATGTTGATATACCTAATTTTTTTACAAACCCCTATCATGCAATAATCATTTTGCACTAAGTCAGTGTTTTGCATGAATGCAAGTCCCACTGAGCTCCCAGACACAAGATTGATGCTCCTTCCCTTGCTCGTTGCTCTTTCTAGCAGGAATGACTTTAATGGGAGACAGATGCTTTAGGAAGCATTTAGTAATAGTTCCTTATTTATTTGTTCCATTGTTATTTGTTGAATGCCTACCATATACCAGACATTGTGCTACCTACTAGAGATAAAGCAATGGATAGGGAGATGTGTGCATTTATTTGTATGGAGCTAAAGGCTTAGTGAAATAAAAGAACAAATCCTAAAACAAAAATTAATAGTGTGGTGAGGACCCATTAGGCAGTTCCAGGTATTTGGGGAACAGGAAGCCGGCTCCTCAAGGAAGGTGACATTGGGGATGGTCCAAGACTTGAGCAATGGGCAGGAGTTGTTAAGTCATCTTATTCTATAGTCTACATTTACATGAAGAAACTTAACCTAAGAAAGAGTACAAATGTTTCTGTTTGTCCATTTGTGGCTCCAAGTTTTCTGGCCTACAGAATGCCTGAGCATTAACAATAAAAGAACAGAGTAGATGGCTTCTTAGTCAGAGGTCTGGCTCTCCTGAGGACTGTGAACACTTGCAATATTTGTTTCCTTTTTAATTTTAACCTCAACTCTTGATGACAACAACAAAGCCATTAGTGTTATTTGTGATTATTGATCACTTTTCGTATGACATTTTTCCTACAACCTCTGACCTCAACAGGGAAAACCAACACAGAAATTCACATCTTCACATTAGAGGCAAAGTTTTTAGCCTAGATGAAAATTTAGGGAACTCATAAAGTTGCATCTTGACTTTCACCTTTTTTACTTCCCTAACCTCTAAAGAGCATGTAGCATTTCTTTCATTACAACTACTGGCAATAAACCACGATAAGTATTATAGTACTCATGATTGTCACTGATAGAAACCAAAGATATTTTCAAATGACAGTGTTTTTACAAATGTTGGTACTTCAAAGATTTTTTTATCACTACTTATAAATTGCAGCAGCAATTGGAACTTCCACTAGGTCACATGTGAGTGTGATCTTGCCACTTACACCCATTCATGATGCATGGCAAGCCAACTACTTAACAGCTAGGAATAACTGCATCACCAGAGGGTGACAAATTCTTACTTTGGTGACCCATACTCATGCTGCTTTCTGGCACTACCCTTATCAAGTCATGGACATATGTATGTCATCTTCACTATTTGTTAAAATTTCCCCAAACTTGACAGTTCTAAGATTCCTTAAATTCCTAAAAAGATGCACTCTGTCATAATGTAGTATAGAAGTGTATCAACAAACTTCACTTTGATAAATCTTTTAAAAGTAAATCTTAATTTTAACTTGTGTGTTAATATTAGCTTTTTGCCTCTGTGATTGAATAACCAAAATTAAAAAAAAGTTAAGGAGGGAAGGAGGAAGAATTTATTTTGGCTTATGGCTTCAGAGTGTTCAGTCCATGGTGGCTTGCCCCCATGTACTTAGAACATCATAGTGGTGGGAGTTTGAGGCAGGAGTATATGACAGAGAAGAGTTGTATATATCGTGTAGGACAGGAAACAGAGAGAGAGAGAAAGAGACAGGAAGGGGCCAGGGAAAAGATACCCCTAAGTACCCATTCCAGGTGACCTACTTCCTCCAGCTAGGCTCCACATCTGCAAGTTTCCAGAATATCCCAAGATAGCATTGCCAGCTAGGGATCAACCTCCCTGCCTTTCCATCACATGAGCTTGTGGGGGATAGTTCATATTCAAACCATAGCAACTTGGCACACTTAAATTGTTTTAGTCAATTCAGACTGCAATAACAAAAATATCATAAGCTGGTGGCTTATATTTAACAGAAATTTATTACAGCTCTGGAGACTTATCATCCATTTTTTTTAATACGTGGGAATTGCTAGATAATTGGTATGCAAATACCCAATTTTAGTAAATAAGTCAAACTCTCTTGTAAAGTGTGCCAATTAATATGACAAACAAGAATGTATGAAACTTATAATAGTTCCATATTCTTGCCACTATGTAATATTGTCAATCTTCTTTTACTGTTCCCGTATATTTCATTACTATTTCAAGGATAATTTGTATAAAAGTTCTACCAGAGAAGTTAACATACCAATTTCTGAAAAACATGTTTTAATTTCAAACAACATTCATAGACAAAAGATTTTTATTGTATATATGGATGCTTATGTGAAAATTAAGATCATTTTCTCTTACATTTTAGGAAAATGAAAAAAAAAAAGAAAAGTCTAAATTACTGAGTTTCTATTTCCCATTCTCTGTAAGAACTTAATGAACTCCCACATAATGCTGGATCCCCAGAATCCCACAGCCAGGAAGGAGAAACAGACAGATGAAGAAGTGTTCAGAAGGAAGTCTGATAAGAGTCTATGGAAGCACAGGGCATGGCCCTGATCATGATTCAGGAGGTCTGGAAATTTAGCTCTGAGTTTAGACATAAAACTCTGGTAGATGAACAAATGGGGATAAGGAAATTCAGAATAAAGGGAATAACTTATAAAAAGTCCTAAATACATATCTAAAGCCCAAAGTGGCTGACTATAAGAAATACCTGAAGAGGAGAGCAGAGTGCTTACAAGGGCCAGATCATTAGATTCCCTATAAGCACTGAAGAAAGATTTATTGAAAGGAAATTATGTGACTACATTTTGACGAAGAGTACTCTGGTTGTAATATGTGTAATACTTTGCTGAGGGAAGAGGATTGATCTAGAAATAGGAATGCTAGTTAGAAAGCTGATGCAACAATATTGGAGAGACATGATATAGTCAATTTAGGGTAGCTATTACTAGAGTTGCATAATGAATGGAAGTTAGGAGTGGGTTTAAGATTAAGAGATGAATTCAAGACAAAATCTATATAATTTAATGATGGAGTCCAAACCATGGAGAGGGAAGAAGAATAATGAGCCATGAATATTCATAAGGGATTCTGGGAAGGTGGCAGCCTACTCATTTCTTTCCCCTCAACTATCCCTACCACCAACTCTCTAAGGAGACAAGAACTGATAGAAATGAAATTAGAAAAGATAGAGTCAGCAGTATCTTAAATCATTGGAGGTCAAAGGTTCTAGAGGACTGGTATAGAGATTGTTGGTTGGCAGCACAGTGAGAGAGAATCTAAGAGGCTAAGACCTCAGTGCACAGACATATCACTTACCTATTGTTTCTGTACCTGTGTCTGTGAGATATTGCTAGATACCTTGGTATTACCATGTAACAGGGATAAATGGCCCAGATAGTGGCAGATATAAGGATATTTTGCAATAGGTAATGAGAAAGGATGGAGTACCTCCCTTGTCTACCAAAAGCCAAGTTGAATGAGGACATCTCAATGGATTAGAATGTGGTTTTTCTAACCATTCCTTCCCCTCCGACCTCATTCCATTGATTTTATTTTAGCATATGTAAATCCTTTGGAAATTAGATACAACTTCTGGAAAAGAGGGGGAATCTCCAAATGGAAATATCATTGCTATTACCTGACCTGAAAGTTTAAATTAGATGATAATTTGTCAGAATGAAGAGATACTTTTACTGCATACTAAGTTAGGGGAGTAAGATTTGCATTTTCTACAGTCTGGGTGATTTTTCTTCAAAATGCTCTACAAAGTCAGGCATGGTGGTTCACACTTATAATCCCAGCAACTCAGGAAGCAGAGGCAGGAGGATCTCCAGTTTGAATCTAGAGTCAGCCTGTGTAACTTAGCTAGATCTTGATTCAAAATAAAAAATAAAAAATGGGCTGGGGGGTGCATCACAGTGGTAGAGCACTTGTAAAATATGTGCAAGGCCCTAGGTTCAATGCAAGCACAAAAAAAGTAAAAAGAAAAAGAAAACCTCTACAATCCACCTTAAAAGAAGGTTTGGTATTTTCTAGGCAAGTGTGAGGTAAGGACAACAGGGAAGAGAGTGGACTAATACAGGACAGGACAGTACAATGGGAGTCCACAGTCCACGGAAGCTAGACTTACTCAGAAAAAAATGAAAATAGAGAAAAGCTAACAGACAGTAAAGAAGCAGTCAGGGCAAGAAGCTGTGGGAGTTTGCCATGTGCCTGAGAATCAGGGAGAACGGGACTGAATGAGAGAGACAGAAGAGTGGGAGGCAAGTCAGAGTGGGATGTGTATTGTGGGAGTTGAAAGCTTAAACAGGAGGCAGACATCATTATTTTTTGTACAGACCCTATCGTATTCTTCTTATATGACCTTGAGAAATTTACTTAACCATTTGGAGCCTCAGTTTCCTTCTCAGTAAAATGGAAATCATAATAGTATCTGCTTTACAGAGTTGATTTCAGAGTTAAATGAAACAATAAATCCAAAAGTGTCCTGGCATATGGTAAGTGCTTAATCCATGGTAAAGCAATTACTACTGCAGAATTCAGAGAGACAGTGTCCATGATGTGGATAAGGGGATACATGGCTTATGTGGAAGGGCAATTTAAGCCTATGTCATTAAAGATATTCAGAATGTGATGCTAGAGAGTAATTCCCATAAATTCCCAAATCACCCAACACAATGGCATGCTTTGGAGTAGAGAGACATTCTGTGAGTAGGCTGCCCAATGTACATTAATAAAAGTGAATGACTAGAAAAGCTGGTTAGTAATGGTCACATGGAGGAGGAGAATTAGCATCATGGGTCAGGGAAATTTTTTCATAAAAGTGGAAGAAGGGAGTTGAGAAGTGACACTGTGAAACCGACAGACATGGCGTCCCCCCAAGGCCAGTGTGACTGGGAAAGAATGAGCAGCATTCACTTAAAACAGATGCAAGAGGAGAAGTTCTCACAGAGAACCGGTTCAGTTACACCAACAATGGAACAAAAGGTTACAAAAAGTGGGAGAAGGGGTGCTAGAAGCTATTGGTGTAGATAAAAAGCCTCAGGGTGCCCCTGGAAAGGTTTGGGAAGAAGAGAAGCCCAGGACATGGAAGTCAGAAGCACTCCACGGGATCCTACTGGATCCTACAGATGACCTGCAACCCTTTAAAAGGATCTTTTCTTTCACAGTGATTTAGATATCTCTGTTTTGTCATGGCTGGAAAAGCAAAAATGTATTAATCAGAAATAACACAGAGATTTAAATGAAATTTGAGTGGAAAAAAATTTCAAATGCTGCTTAGCAAATCAGTAAAGTTGATAATACTTGTCTATAACCACTTAGGAAATTTCCTAAAGAAATAGGTGCATTGTTCTACCTCGAAAGTGCCAGGAATTACCTGTATACGTCCTATACAACAGGGTTCCCCAACTCCCAGGCTGTGGACTGTGGCCCCCTGCTGGGAATCAGGCACACAGCAGGAGGTGAGCCACAAGGAGCCAGCTTGTATCATCCCAAAACCAACCTTTCCAAATCTGTGGGGGGAAAAAAATGTCTTCCATGAAACTAGTCCCTGGTGACAAGAAGTTTGGGGGACACTGTTACACAAGACAAGCACTAGCTCCTTTGTTCAGAGAATCCTAGAAACTGAGAAGAGATGATTGGTTTGGGGCAAACTGCTTTAGATACCTCAGTTCTTTCCATCTGAAAAAAAAATTGGTACTCAAGAGTGTCTTTGAGCACATGTCTCACCTATTGCAAGGACTTTGTGTCATCCAGGACGTGGTCTTATCTCAGTGCTGTGGACCTCTGTAGGGGAAACAAGAGATCTGCCTGTCTGGAAAGTGCCCTTGCCAAAGTCAACTCTGACTGTGGCTTTGCTTCAGGTTCCAAGAGCTTTTCAAACAGCAGGGTTGATGTTGCTGGGGCCAAGCAGTGCATGTGAAATAAAAGAAACCTCCCTAGGGAGGGCCACAGATGAAGATAAAATCATGTTGGGAAAACTAAATAAAGGAGTTACGGAACAGAGTAGTATCACGAGTCATTATTTGCTGTGTCCAGGTAAATCATACAAAGGTGAGAGATCTTTAAGTCTTGTACAGCAGAGACAAATTTTGTTAAAATTAAGAAACAATATAGACATCTGTCTGCCAGGAGAAGCAGCTTCAGACCAGGGGAAACTCTTCAGCTGAGTCAGACATTTGGAATAAACCAGTGGCTGCCGGTTGGAAATAACTTCTTGAGAAGGATTTCCTGACACACTAATATTATGTTTGGAAATTCGATACTGCTGAACAAAGGGAACACTGTTGCAGAGAGTTCTGCCACAAATGCAGTGCACTGGCCGCTCTCTTGGGATTCCAAGGCCCTTCCAACGCTTTTTTGAAGTTTCAGGGTGGCCTCAGTGACCGCCAAGAGCTCCTGTGTTTGCATTTAATTTAAAATAGGGGAGGGGCTACTCATTATTAAGCAACCTCATTATTAGCTGACTCTGACTCACATTAAATCCAGAAGAATTTACAAAACAGTTCTCTCAGTCAGGTTCCAGCCTACCTTTCAACTTTTTCCAAAAGCACATGGGCATGCATGCTCTATAGTGGGATGACTTAAGCTGTTCAACCAAAGCTCAGATCCTCAACTAGCCAGACTCTCTTAAGTTAGACTCGGAGCCTCCCACATGACTGCCACCTTCTCTAGCATCTGGAGAAACACACACTTCTCAAAGTGGAAATTCTGTCTCCTCCTCTCTGCTCCTTGCCTCCAAAAGCTCCACAATCCCTTAGCCTTCTGTAGAGGTTGTTAGTTCAGCAGATGTATTTGTTTTAAGTCAGAACAGAAAAGAAAGTTCAGGGTCCCTGGGTCCTGAGGAGATAACAAGACTCTTCAGATGGTCAAGAGGGCCCTTTGCTCAGAAAAGCTCCTATGAGTTATAACATTAAAAAATTTTAATCTCTTCCTCAACTATAAGATCTCCTTTTCACTCCTTGGATTCTGTCTACTATGACATGTATTTTTATGTTAGAAAGGTTGAGTAGTGGAAAAGGAAAAAAAGCCCATCTTGCCATAGTCCTTGTGATGGAATTCACTGAGCTCTCACAGAGAGAGGTACATCTCCCTCCTTCCTGATGGTTAAGGTTGGGATAAAGTGATTTGTTCTCCAACACCAGGCAGTAAATCCCCAGAATGATCAGTTCTTGAGAGGGCATTCTGCAGAATCTTCTGTTTGGTTTTCTACTATAGAGTTATTTAAAGTCTCCAAATACCAATCTCCATGACTGTATCCAAGACTGGTCCCTTGGACTCTATTACTACTGTCTCTTACTGAAGACATGGAAGGAACTATATGCCTCCTTGCATCGAAGTTATAGATTTCCCATCTGTACCCAAGATCTCCTCCTAACACTTCCTCATCTCTACAAACATTCTACCTCTTTCTCAGAGATAATAGGGTATTTTATTCTCATGACAGAGAAGTCTGTCTATTAACCTTGGCATGGATATTAATGGAATTATCCTATGAATGGATGGATCATGTCTTCTCCATTATTTTAAATGTCCATTGCAGCTTCTAATTCCATTGGCGACAGGAAGTTCAGTAAATCCACTGTGGAATGTTACGAACTCTTCCAATATTCAAATAGCAAATGGACTCTAAATTCTATAGCAAATTTCAAGACTCCAGGGTAATTGCTCCTAGTGTCATAGAGTTTGATTTAGTCTGTTGCACATTGTTGTCCTGCTCTGTCGTGCTGTTGTTGTTAGGTGCTCTCAAGTTGGTGTCCGACTCACAGAGTCCCTACGTACAATAGGCAAAATACTATTGATAGTGCTTCTCTGCTATTCATAGGGTTTTCAATGGCTGATTGGTTTTGGGGATTAGGTTGCAGGATCCTCCTCCCAAGCCTACAGCACCTGGTGTTCCCAGGTGGTCTCCCAGCCGAGTACTAACCAGGCCCAACCCTGCTTAGCTTCTGCGATCTGACGGGATTGGATGCCACAGTGGTATGGCTACAGGCCTTGCTCTGTCATATCCAACAGCTAATAATCTACTTGGTGCTTATTGTTCAAGTTAGCTGTATATAATAAAAGAAACTGGTCCCTCTTGCTCAGCTGTCACATATTATAAAACAGACAATGGATAGCCAAAGATTAGTCCTCAACTTTGAAAAATAAGATTTCTATGGTAACATTTATCATATACACAGACTCAGAAATTCATACCTTCACTCATTGAGATGTGATTTCACAATGATTAGGCTGGTAAAATTGAAAAGAACTCTAACAATGATTTCTGATATGGTTATAAAGAAAAAGATAATCTCATATTTATAGAAATAAGAACTATTATATTTGTCAACATTTATTAAACTTAAAAACATTTATACTATTTAATATAGCATTTTGACTCTTAAGAATCTATTCCAGCTGGGCGTGATGGCGCACGCCTATAATCCTAGCGGCTTGAGAGGCAGAGGCAGGAGAATCTCAAGTTCGAGACCAGATGCAGTCTGCGTAACTTAGCGAAACCCTGTCTCAAAAAGTAAAAAAAAAAAAAATGGGCCAGGGGCGCAGCTCAGTGGTCCAGTGCTTGCAGAGCATGCAGGCATGAGGCCCTGGGTTCAACCCCCAGTACCGAAAAAAAAAAAAAAAAGAATCTATTCCACAGAAATAAAATATTCCAATTTGCAAAGACATATTGTGCAAGGATTTTTATTACAGTATTGTTCACATTGGTTAAAATTAGAGGAAAATTTAAAACAGATCAGTTTAGAATGACTGAATACATTTTATACACCCACATCATGAAATGTAGCCATGAAAATATTTATATTAGAGTCATACCAAATTCACAGCAGTTTCCATGAGAAAAAGTGTATTTTTCAAAACAATGGCCAAAAAATAGATTTCCTATCTATGTATATTCATATTTATATATGTGTATATGTATGCACATGCACATAAATCATTTATATAATTCTACTAATTTAAAGAAAGATATGGGATATTGTTAGTATAGATTATTTTTGAGAAGGAAAAGTATTGGGATAATATGTTGCTGATGGGGAAAAATAGAAAAGACAAAACAAATAGTTCTTTCTTGTGCACATAATGAACTTTTTTGTATTTATGAATGTTGGTAGGGTACAGAGTAGGAAGACCTTAGCTATATCCATTGTATAACTATTACATCACTTTTGCTTACACATTCATCAACTAACATGCTTTACAGAATCATATTTCCCATATATTAATGCAATTGCATCATATATTTTGAGATTTTCCTCTCCACCTTTTCCCTTCTATTTTATTTCCACTCCCCTCTCCTCCTTCCCAAACCTCTGCTCCCACCCACTGATATGTATGAATGTTCATTTTTATATGCCTTCTTACGTATAGTTTGTTTATTTATTTATTCATTCATTCATTCATTCATTCATTCATTCATTCATTTATTTATTCTTGCTTTAAGTTAGATTTAGCTCCCACCTATGACTGAGAACATACAGTATTTCTCTTTTGGGGACTGAGTTAGATCACTTAATATGATGTTCTGCAGTTCGATCCATTTTGTTGCAAATGACATTATTTCATTCTTCTTTACTGCTAATATTTCATTGTGTATATATACTACTTTTTCAATCCATTCCTCTGTTGATGGACATCTTGGTTTATTCCATATCCTTGTAATTGCAAAAAGTGCTGCATTAGATAAGGAGGTGCAGGTGTCCCTGTGGTATGATAACTTGTACTCTTTTGGGTATATTCCCAGGAATTGTATAGCTGAGTCATATGGAAATCCTATTAGTTTTCTAAGATACTTCCATATTGATTTCCAAAGTGGCAGAACTAATTTACAGTCCCACCAGCAGTGTAAAAGTGTTCCTTTTTCTGTGCACTCTCACCAGTATTTGTTACTTATTTTGTTAATTTTGGTCATTCTTACTGGAGTGAGATGGAATCTCAGTGTTGTTTTGATTTGAATTTCACTAATGGATAGGGATGTTGAGAATTTTTCATGTGTTTCTTGGCCATTTGTACTTCTTCATTTGAGAACTCTCTGTTCAGTTCCTTGCACATTTGTTTATTGGGTTATTTTTTGTCTTAGTGTTTGCTTTCTTAATTTCTTTGTGTGTTCTAGGAATTAGTCCTCTGTCACATGCGTAGGAGGCAAAGATTTTCTCCCATTCTATGGGCTCTCCCTATACTCTGTTGATTATTTCCTTTGCTGCACAGAAGGTTTTTAGCTTCATGATATCCCATTTGTCTATTCTTGATGCAGTTTCCTGGGCAACTGGAGTCTTGTTGAGGAAGTACTTGCCTATGCCTGTGTACTGAAGTGTGTTCCATATCTTCTAGTAGCTTTAAGGTTTCTGGTTTACTATTAAGGTCTCTGATCCATTTTGAGTTGACTCATGTACAGATTGAGAGATGGGCATCTATTTTCAGTATTCTGCAGATGAATATCCAGTTTGCCCCAAACTATTTGTGGAAGAGGCTGTCTTTTTTCTATTTAATGTCCTTAGCCCTTTTGTCAAAGATCAAGTGGCTATAGTTTTATAGGTATAGTTCTGGGTATTCAATTCTGTTCTATTGATCCTCAAGCCTATTGTTGTGCTAGTACCAAGCTGATTTTGCTACTATCAGCTTGTAATATAGTTTGAAGTCAGATATTGTGATCCCTCCTGCACTGTTTGTGCTGCTATGGATTGTTTTGGTTGTATGTGGTCTTTTATGGTTCCATAAGAATTTTAGGATTATTTTTCTATTTCTGTAGAGTCTGTCATTGAGATTTTGATGGGAATTACATTAACTCTAAATAGCTTTTGGCAGTAGAACCATTTTCACAATATTAATTTTCCTGATCCACATGCAAGGGAGGACCTTCTATCTTCTAGTGTCTTCTGCTACTTCTTTCTTTAATGTTTTGAAGTTTTCCATGTAGAGGTGTTTAGAGTCTTTGGTCATGTTGACTCTTAAATATTTGATTTTTTGGTATGCTATTGTGAATGGGATTGTTGTCTTGATTTCCTTCTCTTCCTGTTTACTATTGGTGTAAAGGAAAGCTACTGAATTTTGAGTGTTGCTTTCATATCCTGCTACTTTGCTGAAAGAGCTAATTAGCTCTAAGTGGAATTTTTGGGGTCCTTTAGGTAAAGAATCATGTCATCTGCTAATAAAGATAATTTGACCTCTTCTTCCCTTTCTGTATTCCTTTAATTCCTTGCTCTTGCCAAATTGCTCTAGTTAGGACTTCAGTCACAATATTGAATAAGAGGGGAGAGAGTGGACATCCTTGTCTTGGTCCTGATCTTGGAATGGTTTCAGATTTTCCCCATTTAGTATATTGGCTGTCGGTTTGTCACAAATGACCTTTATAATATTGAGATAAGTTCTTTCCATGCCCAGTTTCTTGAGTGCTTTAAACATGAAAAGGTATTGCACTTTGTCAAAGATCTTCTCCGCATCAGTTGAGATAACCATGTGGCTTCTGTCTGCAAGTCTCTTGATATGTTCAATTACATTAATTGATTTTTGTATGTTTAACCAGACTTGCATCTGTGGAATGAAGCCTACCTGACTGTGGTGTATGATCTTTTTTCATGTGTTTCTAAATTCGGTTGGCCAGAATTTTGTGGAAGGTCTTTGCATCAGTCCTCACCAAGGAAATTGGTCTACAGTTTTCTTTGTTTGAAGAATCCTTGTCTGGTTTTGGTATCAGACTAATACTGGCTTCATAGTATGTTTTTGGAAGTATCCTTTCTTCTTCTAGTTTATGGATTAATTTGAGGAGAATAGGTATTAATTCTTGTTTGAATGTTTAATAGAATCCAGCTATAAATCCATCAGGTCCTGGTCTTTTCTTTGTTAGGAGACTTTTTTATTACTGTCCCTAATTTGGTGAATGTAATAAGTTGGTTTAACTTGCTTATGTTCTCCAGGCTTAATTCATATGTGTTAAGGAACAAATAGTTATTATTATAGAAGCATGTAAGAAATTGTTTTAAGATATTATCATGTGAATCACATATGTGAATTATGATGCCACAAAATGGATTTCACCTTTGATGTCTATGGCTGAAGTCTTATAGGAGGTTTCTTTACTCATAAGATATCCTTGAGTCCATTTAGCAGGATTTTATTTATCTAGGGCCTCTTTTGTTCTATAGTTATCACCAGGTCACACAAAATGTTTTAGTTCTCTAGTGTTATTTGGATTGAGGCTATGGATGAGGGCAAGATCTTCTGAAAGTATACTTTTTCTCTTTTAAAAAATTTCTATGTGCCGGGCATGGCGCACTCCTGTAATCCCAGTGGCTCGGGAGGCAGAGGCGGGAGGATCGCAAGTTCGAGACCAGAGGCAGTCTGTGTAATTTAGTGAGACCCTGTCTCAAAAAGTAAAAAAAAAAGTGGGCTGAGGTGCAGCTCAGTGGTCCAGCACTTGCAGAGCAGGCAGGCACAAGGCCCTGGGTTCAACCCCCAGTACTGAAAAAAAAAAAAAATTCTATGCGTACCTTTCAGACACATAGCGGGAATGATGTTCTCCTCAAAGAACTCTGACTCCTTAGCGTTGTTTCACCTAGGGCTCCTTCACAGTCTTGCAAACACAAATATTTTATCTTACTACACTTGAACCTTCCAAAATGTTTAGATCTCCATAACCCTCTTCCTTAACCAATGAAATATAGCTTCACTTTAGAAAGATCATATGAAGTTTATTCCAGGAGGATAAAACTGAATGAAAGTTGCATTACATTCCTTGACTAAATATAATTTGTAATATTCATTCCTCAAATATGACACTGAAAACTAACACTCCCCACTCCTTGGTTTTCCTGAGGTTAAGTCATGGTATAAATAATCTTGTTTCTTTTATTAAGTTCAGCATAATCTACATTTACCAGCTGCACATAAGATCTGGAAATGCAAATATAATATGATTTCTTAATTAACTAGTTAATAAAAGTCATGTTCTTAAAAATGCTTTGGAAATGTTCATAGCATTACAAGTCTATTGAGTAGTTTTCATCTTTTGCATAACCCATTTATGAGTTTCTCTACTTGTGTAACCTCAGTTCCTAATCTCATTTTTATTGCCCACTTCTGGGCCATAATTCCAAGAGAAAGGTGCCAGACAAACTTGTAAGTTTTAATCTAATGTAGCAGAGCCCTGCAACACTATCTGTAGGATCAAATCCACTTTCAAAATGACCCTCACTCTTCTGCAACTATTTCAACATTAAACTATATGATTCCCCAGACATACAGAAATGTGTATGCTTACATTAGTTACAAAAATGGGCCCTTATTTGTAGGAGTAACTCTGTGAACTTTTTTAGGAACATCTCTCCTGCCCCTTCAAAAATATCCAGGAAGTTCTCAATCCCTAGTATTTTCCATGTTGTTGTTGTTATTAGGTGCTGTCAAGTCGAGTCCAACTCATAGTTATCCTATGTACGGCAGAATGAAACACTCCCTGATTCTGTGCCAGGCACACAAACTTATTTATGTTTAAGTCCATTGTTGCAGACACTGTGTCAATCCATGGAGGGTTTTCCTTTTTTTTATTGACCTGCCACTCTCCCAAACATGATGCCTTTCTCCAGGGATTGGTCTGTCCTGACTACATGTCCAAAATATATAAGACACAGTCTAGCCATCCTTGCTTCTAAGGAGCACTCTGGTTGCACTTCTTCTAGGACAGATATGGTGGTTCTTTTGGCAGTCCATGGAATATTCAATAGATATCTTCAGCACCATAATTCAAAAGCATCAATTCTTCTGTCTCCCTTGTTCAATGTCCAGCTTTCACAACCATATGATGTGACTGAAAATACCATGGCATGAGTCAGGCACATCTTTGTCTTCAGTGTGACATCTTTACTTTTCAATACTCTAAAGAGATCTTTTGCCACAGCTTTTCCCAAAGAAATGCATCTTTTGATTTCTTGACTGCTGCTTCCGCAGGTTTTGATTGTAGAACCAAGTAAAGCAAAATCATGGACAACTTCAATCTTTTCTCCATTTATTGTGAAGTTGCATTCAAAAGCAACTGCAGCAGTATATAGATAGGGAACTGCCAGCAAGTCAAGCCAGATTCAGAAGAGGGAGAGGGACCAGGGATAATCATTGCTGATGTCAAGCGGATATCAGCCCAAATCAGAGAATATCAGAAAGATGTCTATCTATGCTTTATTGGCTGTGCAAAGGCATTTGACTATGTGGATCATAACAAATTATGGATAACAATTTGAAAAATAGGAATTCCAGAGCACCTAATTGTACTCATGAGGAATCTGTATATGAACCAGGAAGCAGTTGTTCAAATAGAACAAGAAAACATTGCCTGGTTTAAAGTTGAGAAAGGTGTACATCAGGGCTGTATACTTTCACCATATCTCTTCAATTTATATGCTGAGCAAATAACCTGAGAAGCAGGACTTTATGAGGAAGAACGTGGCATCAGGATTGGAGGAAGACTTAACAACAACCTGTGTTATGGAGATGACAAAACTCTGCTTACTGAAAGTGAAGAGGATTTAAAATATTTACTGATGAAGATCAAAGATCATAGCCTTCTATATGGATTGCTTCTCAATATCAACAAAAAAAACCTTACAATTAGATCAGTATGCAACTTCCAATAAATGGAGAATAATTTTTTCCATAGGATGGTAATATTTCAACCTGAATTTGAAATATCTTCTACATTTACCACTGACTTGCCTACTTTTGTGTTATGATAACATACTATTGAAGACTGGGTAATTTAGGTAATTTATAAAGAAAAGGAATTTATTTCTTTTAGTTATGGAGGCTGGAAAGTGCAATATCAGGGTGCCCATAACTAGTGAGAGTTTTCTTACTGTGCCATCCCATGATGGAAAGCATAAGGGGAAAAGAATGTGAGAGAGCAAAAGAGAAGGGATTAAACTCATTCTTTTTATCAGGAACTCATTCCTATAATACCTAGCCCTTTCCTGTAATAACAGCATTAATCTATATATGATGGAAGAGCCTTCATGATCTAATTAAGTCTTCAAGGTCCCATCTCTTATCACAACTGCATTGGGGAATAAATTTCCAATATATAAACTTTGGTTGGGGGTGGGCACATTCAAACCACAGCATCAGTTAAGACTTAAACTCAAAAAATTATTCCAATTTCTTCTACTTAATTCTGTTTATTTTTGTTGTTATTGTCATTCATTTGTTTTTCCAATTCTTAGTAGCCTTCATTATCTTTTCTGCTTCTGCATAATATAATTGCAACAGAAAGACTATGGCAGCCTAAGCTGCCTATTGTCTGCTAACAGAACTTGGCTTCCAACATTTGATCAATGTTTATTCACTTCTCTGTACAAGAACCTTGGGTCATTTCTCCATTACCTTAAGTTAGATATTTTTTTCTAATTTCAAAAAACTTTTAGCTCACTTTCTTGGATAGTGAAGATACTGACATACTTTCTCTAAAATCCTAAGAACTTTAAAAAATCCTTTGGAAAACAGATGGTTGAGAAAGAAACCAACAGTTGTATTTTGTATTGCCATGATTATGAATGAGAACAGGCATAAATTCATATGTTTACTTGCCATTGTATTTATTTTTCTATAAATGATTGCTCAAAGCCTTCACCCATATTTCTACTGAGTAGTCATAATTCTTATTTTGAATGAGTATATCAATTATTGGCAAGGAAATATGTAAAAAAACTAGAACAGACATACACTGATGGTTAGAATATAAATTGTCACAGGCACTTTGGAAAGCAATTTGACTATACCTTTTAAACTTAAATATGAGTGTGTACTGTGAGCCAGCACTTACTTTCTTGAAATCTACCTTAGGGAAAAATCTCCCATATGTTTTTAAGGAGGTATGTGAAGAATATTCTTTGCATTAGTATTTGAACATTAAAACAGGAAATTAACTAATTACCCATTGATTGAAAGATATACCTAAATAAATTATTTGCTCCACATATAAACACAAAAATTAATACCTAGAATGTATAGAGAGCAAGTAATTCATGAATACATTATCCTTGAAAAACAGTATCATAATGCTATACATAAAATTAAATTCCTTTATTACCACCCCAATTCCAGGTTTCTCTTAAGAGGCATCCACTATTGTCGTGCACTATTAATATGCAACGTGATCACTTCCCTTTTTCCACTTTTCTATTGACTTTCTCTTTTCTGCTTGGCTTAATCTGTTCAGGGTGCTATAACAAAATCCATAGACTAAAAAACTTATCAACAATAGAAATGTATTTCTCAGAGTTGTAGAAGCTTAGGGGTCCAAGATCAAGACATGAGCAGATTGGGTACTGTGAAAGGCCTGCTTCCTGGGTGTCTTTGCACTGTAAACTCGTGTCAGAGGAGTGAGATATCTATCTGGGTTTTCTTAAAATGTCATTAATCTCATGAATGAGAGCTTCTCCACCCTCATGGCCTAATCAGTTTCTTAAAGGCTTCTACCTCCTAATACCAGCACCTTGGAGGGCAGAATTTAAACATATTTAATTGGGGGTAGGGGGAACAAACATTCCAACTATTTCACTTCAGACTTCTAGAATTTTTCTCTTCTCTTGATGTGAACCTAATTTCAGTTACGTGTATCACAAATGCTTTCTCCTAGTCTATTATATTTTTTAATCATGAAGAAACTTGTAATTTTGATATAGAATTGATCCATCTTTTTCCTATGGCTTTTTTATGCCTTGTTTAATAAGGTTTATGCTATCCTAAGTCATAAACATAGTCATATTTTCTACTCTTTTATAGTATAGGTTTTTGTATAAAAAGTCTTTATAGGATTTATTTTTTGTGAATAGCATACACTAGAATATAACCTTATTTGTTTCCTAATAAATAACTTCCTCAAAACTATTTATTGAACATTATATTTTTTTCCCACTGATTTGAAATGCCAACCTTAACAAACAAATGTGACTGGGACATTTTTGGGACATTCTATCACACTAATCCAGTGAATTCATGCTGTTATTGTTAGGTGCTATCAGATTAGGTCTGACTCATAGCAACTCTGTGTACAACAGAACAAAGCACTACCCAACAATGTGCCATGCATACAATCTTTTTGAGTCCATTGTTGCAGCCACCGTGTTTCTTCTTATTTTGAATCATAGAAACCAAATTAACATCTCAAAACAAACAGCAAAACATTGACTAAAATTCAAAACACATTCTAGTAGAAAATAAATTTAAATTTTTGTTAGAACAATTTCTCACTCCATGTCATTCAAAGTGGTTCTTCTCTCCCAATTGAACTCAAACTATTATAATAGTTTTAATTATGGTTCACTTGTTGGGATTGGTTAGTACAAAATACATTCGAATTCATCATGAGTGACATAAGGCCAATGAAACCAAACCCCTATTGAAAAGAGCAGTAGATAAGGAAGGCTAATTAAGAAGAACCTATTGTTTTTATTCTACAGATGAGAAAACTGAAGTACAGAGAAGTTATGTAATTTGACAAAAGTCACATAGCAAGAGACTGGCAGAGCATGAATTTAGACATAAGCAGTTGGAGTCTAGATTCTAAGTTTTTAAATACCACCCAAAGTGACTTCAACTGGAATGTGATTAAATGTTCCTGAGCTCAGAACAGTACTTTAAGTGTTCGGGTAGTGTTTATTCAAGGCATGTCTGTTTACCCCCATTTCCTTTCTTAGCCCTAGAAGAACAATCAAGTAATTTCCATATAACCATAATTTTAAATGTCATAGAACTTTGTTGCCAGGCAGTTAATATAAATAGACAAAAAGCTTAAGAAAAATGTTTTGAAATACAACAAAATAGTCTTTTCTCATTAATGCATGATTATGCCTTACTTCAAATTACTAGAAGACCTAGATAATAGTGTAAAATCATAATTAAAAATTATTCCATTTCTAATATCAAGTACATTCTCCATTTACAATGGTAGTATAATTATCAAAGCAGTATTTTTATGTAATGATTAACATATAACTAATATCTACAGAATAATAATCTTGTCTTTCAACAACTGAGATATGGATATGACTCATCAGATAATATGTATAAAGCAGTTAGCACGGTGCCTATCATTTCCTTGGCAATCAAGATATAGTGACTGTGATCATTTAAAATAAAATCTCTCTAAAAGATAAGCAATGCTATCATAGTATATGCTGTTCTTAAAAACTTAAAAACTATAAAGGTGGAAAGCTTTAGCGATTATTGAGTCACACACAATTTTGGCATATTCTCAAGGTTCTAGAATATCTATTGTGAAGAAAAGAAACAACAACAGAATATAATTAGAT
Organism: Pedetes capensis; assembly: GCA_007922755.1. Classification (NCBI taxonomy): domain Eukaryota; kingdom Metazoa; phylum Chordata; class Mammalia; order Rodentia; family Pedetidae; genus Pedetes; species Pedetes capensis. The sequence goes on from VMDO01007853.1 coordinate 85,572, forward strand.
TCCATGTGACCCAAAAGTAGAAAAAATATAAATCTCACTCAATAAAGAATGCAGCTGAAGAAAGTTGTAGAGAAATATAATTTCAGTATCAGATCATCTGCTGTAATCTTTCTTTTTAAACTCTGTGTATTACAAAGAGAGGATTATGGAACTATTTAGAGTATAATAATATGATCATGTCCAATGGGCTCTGGAAGAAGTAAACATATTTCATAATATTAAGAAACCATTTTAGTACCCCAAATAAATTCCTAGGTTTGCATAAATCAATATTAAGACTACACTCTAGCCTAGAAAGACAGTAGTGATCCTATAATGAAGGAACCTAGGACATTCGAGGGCCAATGGCATTATGTATGACCCTTGGGCACCATTATGATCTGAACATGAAAAATCATCATCAGAATCCTCTCTTCAACAAAAGAAAAGAGGGTGTAATATACAAAAACTTCAAATAACCTTAAAACATGGAAAAATGAGAATTCTTTGAATTGTAGAAGAAACTAACACCTCAACCATATCAATGATGCTTCATGTGAAAAGTATAAATAATAACATTCCTATTTCACCAATGGAGTACTCAAAAGCTCAAATGACCTACTTAAGGCCATGCAATGAATCAGAAAGAGAAATAGATATCATGACTAATAACACTGTTCCTTAAATGAAAAAACAAAGAATGCCATTTTGAGTTCCTTAAAACTGAAATGCTATACAATTTAAAGAAATTATCAAGGAACATGTTGAAAAATACAACATTTTAGACTGTTTATAGATTTATCTTTTGGCATTTTCACTTTAAGGAATATGGCATTAAGTTAGGTTGGAAAGTTTTTCTGAAAGTAGCAGCAAAAATGTTCCACTTAGGTAATACGCAATGGAACCATCATTCATCTCAGCCCTTCTTTTCCACCATAAAGGGACATGAAAGAACAGAATGAACATTAGAACAGAGCTTGCCATGTTTAGTAAATCTCTTGCAGATAGATTGAAATAAGACACTGTCCAGATTCATTTCACACAATAACCAACAAAAAATAATTAAATAGAAAACCTCCAGGAGGCCAGTAGACAATTATTAACATACTTGTAGAAGCTGATGGGCAGATATTTCATAATGGAAGCAAGAATTAGTTCCAAGTGCTGGAGAGGAATCTTTAAGCTAGCCCTCCATTCAACATTATTTCTTTTTCATAAATGGCCAGGTGAATCCATCCCATCCAGAAGCACAGGAGGGGAAAGTTTGTCACAGGTGTTAGCCACACTCAAAATTCCAGCATTGCATAGCTAGAGCATGGAACTGATGGAAATGGAAACAATTAGAGATATGGAAACAAATCTAACAAAGACTCTGTGCTCAAACACTGAACTTAAAGATATTACGAGCATAAAGGAAAGAAATTCTTTAAAGAATGTATATCCCTGTTGAGAGGTGAGCAATTGTAGCAAACACAAAATTATGGTGCATTTTGGCTCATAGCAATGCCAGCCCTAATATATTTATATCATTGTACTACCTTTATGCCTAATGAGCCCCTCAGATTGGAAGGCACTCAAAAGATTACTGGGGAATAGTTGCCTCCTCAAAGCAGAGTCTACTGTGATAATGGAAATGGAGTAAAGCCCCAGGGACCTCCATTTGCTGATGTGGCACTACTCAAAATGAAGAGAAAGAACTGTAAACATCCATTAATAATTGGAACATGGAATGTACGTAGTATGAATCTAGGAAAATTAGAAATCATTAAAAGAGAAATGAGCACACAAACATTGACATTCTAGGTATCAGTGAGCTAAAATGGACCATCATAAGCCATATTGAGTCAGACAATCATACGGTCTACTATGCTGGGAATGATAAACTAAAGAGAAATGGGGTTGCATTCATCATCAAAAAAGACATTTCAAGATCTGTCATGAAATACAATGTTGTCAGTGATAGAATAATTTCCATATGCCTACATGGAAGGCCAGTTAATATGACTATTATTCAAATTTATGCACCCACCACTAAGGCCACAAATGAAGAAAGGGAAGACTTCTATCAGCTTCTGCAATCTGAAATAGATCAAACATGCAATCAAGACATACTGATAATCATTGGTGACTGCAATGCAAAGGTTGGAAACAAACAAGAAGGCTCAGTACTTGGAAAATAGGGTCTTGGTGACAGAAATGAAGCTGGAGATCGCATAATAGAATTTTGTCAGACCAATGACCTTTTCATTGCAAATACATTTTTCAGCATCATAAACAGAGCCTATACACATGGACTTCACCAGATGGAACATATAGAAATCAAATTGACTACATATGTGGAAAGAGAAGATGGAAAAGACGTGTACAAAATGTTAAAACAAGACCAGGTGTTGACTGTGGATCAGACCATCAACTTCTCATATGCAAGTTCAAACTGAAGCTGAAGAAAATTAGGACAAGTATAGGAGAGCCACGGTATGACCTTCAGTATATCCCACCTGAGTTCAGAGACCACCTCAAAAATAGGTTTAATGCATTAGACATAAATGACAGGAGACCAGAAGAGTTGTGGCATGACATAAAAGATATCATTCAAGAAGGAAGCAAAAAGTTCTTAAAAAGACAAGGAAAAGAGAAAAGACCAAATTACATGTCAAAAGAGACACTGGACCTTGCCCTTGAACGTCGAGCAGCTAAAGCAAAAGGAAGACATGATGAAGTTAAGGAACTAAACAGAA